>CM042403.1:33063344-33188344 GCA_023634145.1 Thymallus thymallus | reverse complement strand
CATTGATACTCTGGGTTCATTCATTGTATCTTAGGTTCAGCAATTGAATAAGGTTTAAAGTATAAACTTGACATAACATGAATGGTTTGTATTCAAAATTTCAAAGGGAAGCTTTGAACAAACATTTTAATTGGAAGCTGGGACTTTTAACATCAACAATTCAGTCTGATCCGTGAGGTGTATTCTGAACACTTTCGTTTTCTATTTGTTAATGAAGATCACTTTCGCTTCAATCATAGCATCAGCTTTATCAACAGTATGGTCCTGTGTGGAATCGTACATCGTACACAAACAACACTGACTACAGTACATGCTTTTAATACTTATGAAAGGTGTGTCCATTGAACACCACTGTGCCTGACTGACTGACCCAGAATGCTGGAGTTGGTGAATCTCCAAGCTTCACCGTAGGAGGTGTAGGGGGAGTGAGTGTAGGTCTGGCCAGAGTAGTCTGCACCTGTAGGACATGGAACAAAAAACAGCACATACATCAGATGTACATTGAGACACATATACAGTAACCAACATAATCCAGTAAGAAATTCACACACGTACTTGTAGCCTATAGACAAAATTACATTACAGTCTAGACAATATCAAGCATAATATCTCTTATAAAGACACTGACTTCCTCAAAGTGTTATTTTGCCTTCATTTGAGGGTGTTTGTCCTCCTGCCAGCATCTGCTGAGACTTAGCTCATAATTCACCAACGGTTAGGGCGGCTTGTAAACCATTAATCTATGAGCCAGGTGAATGGCTGGGGGTAAAATCCCTCGACTCATTGATGCGTGTGGCTAGCCTCCACATCCTCTCTATAGCATTTAACCCTCCCTGTCCCTCCAAAATGCCCTCCTCTCCTCTTCTCTCTATTTCTCACTTCCTGCTTTAGCCTCTCAACCTTTCTCTCTGTCCTCTTTTCTTATTTTTCTTATTTTTTTTTACATTCCAATATCTAATTGGTAATTATGTTGGCTGGATTGAATCCCTCCGCTCCCCCCCAGACCCCCCCTTTCTGTGAGTAATTGTGTATGAACGCTTCCTCACAGCGAGCCCACCAGAAAAATAATAAATCAGACGCTCTCATTTCGCGCTTCGAAGGGCAGACTTCAAATAAAAAAGGCACATCACACACACACACATACACACACCACAAAGTGCTCTCTCTCCCCCTCTCTCTCTCCCTCTCACCCGGGCCCACTCTGCCACCCTGTGGCCCCCCACCCTCTCCCCGTCTGGTGGGGCCCCTGGTTCCCATGGCGATGTGTGGTCAGAGGGGCGGCGTGGGGGTGTGGGCAGCAGGGCGGAACCCCCAGCCTGTTCCCTGTACCCCCTGGGCCCTGGCTGCACCGCCGTGCAGTTCACCAGCCGAGCAGGCTACTCATTAACCACCATGCCTTCCTGTTAATCTTCAATCCTCCCTCCCAGCACTTATCTCTCCCTCTCTCACTCCCATCCTTGCTTTTTAACATTGGTTTTGCCTTGCCCCAAAACAATGTTTAGTTTTCTTGTCTAAATTCTTCTCAGTGGTGTTTTGTCCTCATAGCATATTCAGTTTTAGCTTTCCCCAAAGTGAAAACCCAGATGGGATCAGGTTTGGGTCACGAATAAAACTATGAACTGCATTTAATGTCCCAATGCAGTCAAAAACATGATTTTCCTGTGTTTTATATAGTGTATATTTCCACACTATGAGGTTGGAACAATACTGTGAAATTGTGAAAATTATAATAATGCCCTTTTAGTGTAAAAGCTGTTCAAAAAGACTGCCTGAAATATCAGCCTGTTTTGGTGGGAGAGAGTTTTGGTCTTCGATGGTGGCATCACCAGACGGTAAATTAGTTAACAGACCCATAAGAAAGAAAGTTCCAAACCTCTCTGCCAATAAAAGCTCATTTTCAGTTTTCCCCTCCCCACTCAAACCACTCCCAGACAGTCCTAGCAAAATTCTTGCTTAATAAATTGCTCTTTGCTAAGAAACTATTTTTGTTTATTTTTGACCATTTTAATTGAAAACAATCACAGTATGGTACTTAATTGTTAACCAAAAATAATTTGATATTGACATGAAAATGGCTGCATTGGACCTTTAAGTAAGCTGAACTGAAAGGAGAGACATTGTTCATCTCTTTCTCTGAAACTCCATCTTAGGATGCCATAGCCTGTCTCAGTGTGAGTGTCAATGGATGGGAGTCTTACCTGCTACCATGCCAGTGATGGCGGAGGATGAGTAGCCTGTCTGGCCACTGGAGGGGATGTGAGGAGGGTAGCCGGGGAGAGTGGAGCTCACCATGTCCCTTCCTGAAACAGAGAAGGACAAAACACACAATGTCAGCCCTTTTCAGGAGGTGGATATGCACAAGAAAAACAATTAAATTCTTTGGCTAGTCAAGTACATGAAATCATGTCAGTTACCATTCTACCATATTCTACCATCATATACAGAAATTGATGTTCCTGTACAGTACTGCACATGGGCTTTTGTGTGTTGTGGCAGGTGACATGAAAAGAGAGTGTAGGCTACCGGCATACTGTTCATATGAACCCCCTACAGGGAGTGGCAATGGGTGAGATGAATGCTTCATTACCTGCTATGAGAGACTGGCTGCTGAACTGGCCGTACACTGGTGCATGATGGGAGAATGAGTTGAAGGCATGAGGGAAATGGTTGGAGCTGCTGCAGCTGCTACTGCTACTGATAGACACAGGGGCCTGCAGCGATTGCAGCTCCAGAAAAGCTGAGTTGGCCACCACATTTGGAGAGGGGCTTGTGCTGGTCACCTCTGGGGACATTTCCTGTTTCAGACAAAGCGGGAGGGGCTGTAGGGGGTCTGAGGTGGCACGGTCAGTGGGTGGGTGGATGGGTGAGAAAATGAAATAAAATGGAATTAACTGATATGAACTAATGGATTACAAATACACAGCAGCACTAGCCTGTAAACTGATTGAAATTAATAATGAGTGAATGGGCACTACATTGTGTTTGATGTGTTTGCGAACTGCACTGTGGATAGACATACAGCACATCTTGTACATCTGTTTTAAATTAAACTTGAAAGGGTGCTTTGGGCAGATCATGATAATAAGCCAAATTAATTGCACAGCGCATCAGCAGGCACGGCAAGCTAAAATGTGGCTGCACTGCAGAGATAAACATCAATTGCTATGGTAACTCAGTCGGAAACCAAGATCTATAATCAGATTGATGACAACCGCACTTGATACAGTTTAGAGTATACACGCCTAAACAGACTGCCATTACATTCACAGATTATGAATTCATTATTACATTCAACGTAACTGTCTTTCTATATTGGGTCTTCAAAAATGCTGATGGAAAACAATGTTTCCATGTGTCAGCGTGTTCAGTTTTCCCTCTGCTTCATCTTTGAGCTCTGATCTTTGTGCGGGGTGAGAGGGCAGCATCCATTGTCTTACCTGCCACCACAGTGTAGCCCTGGTGCGCTGCCAGATTCCGACCAATAGCAGCACTCGATGTTGAGAGGCTGGTCTTCCCGTCTTCTAGACTGCCATTGATGAGCGAGAGAGGGTACACAGTCTGTGGAGGATAGAGCGGATTAACCATTTGTGTGTTGCGTGTGTGTTGTGTGTGTGAAAGAGAGAGAGAGGGAGAGAAAAATGAATTGACAAAGAGAAAGAAAGACAAAGAGAGGGATATAGAGAGTCATTTTAGGGGTGGAGTTCATGAGGATTCACCGGCTCTCAGAGCCTATGAGCCATGTAGGCTACTGTACCTGCTCTGTCTTGCTGGCTGCAGCAGAGCTGAAGGAGTCTGGGGGGTAGTGGTGGCGGTCGAAGCCACAGTCCAGGTGCTGTGGTGGGAAGTGCTCTGGTCTCAGCTGCTTTCTAGGAACTCCTCCGCTGCCCTGAGAGTCCACACTGTGTCTACAGCTCTCCTGGTCACCTGAGAGAGAGAGAGAGAGAGAGAGAGAGAGAGAGAGAGAGAGAGAGAGAGAGAGAGAGAGAGAGAGAGAGAGAGAGAGAGAGAGAGAGAGAGAGAGAGAGAGAGAGAGAGAGAGAGAGAGAGAGAGAGAGAGAGAGAGAGAGAGAGAGAGAGAGAGAGAGAGAGAGAGAGAGAGAGAGAGAGAGAGAGAGAGAGAGAGAGAAGCTTATATTGAGAAGCTGCTGAATCTATTTTAGTTTGTGGGGAGGACTCATTCAAATTCGAGAGTGAATCTTATTGAATCTAATTCAATAAAATATTCTCAAAAAGTGGGAGGAGAATTTGGGATTGCATGAGAATTTGAGAATACTTACTGTCGTCATGTCTCCTCTTGCCCTCCTGGCTGGACTGTGGGATCTCCAGCAGGTACTTACTGTCATCATGGCTCCTCTTGCCCTCCTGGCTGGGCTGTGGGATCCCCAGCAGGTACTTACTGTCATCATGGCTCTTCTTGCCCTCCTGGCTGGGTTCTGGGATCCCCAGCAGGTACTTACTGTCATCATGGCTCCTCTTGCCCTCCTGGCTGGGCTGTGGGTTCCCCAGCAGGTACTTACTGTCATCATGGCTCCTCTTGCCCTCCTGGCTGGGCTGTGGGATCCCTAGCAGGCCACTGATGGAATAGGTGGAGCCCAGGGAGTCGGACTGGGGCGACTCAGGGGGAGTGACGGCTGAACTGGGGACTGACAAACAGACAGACAAGGTAAATGGACCATTATTACTCCAATAGTATCGTTGACCATTAGCGCTTAATCTTACGGACCATTAAGCATGGAGTTTCTTTAGGCTTAATACTGCATGATCAGATCATAATGCTGGACCTTAGTGAAGGCGTGTGTCTGTGCTTAGAGTGGGGGGAGTGTTAGCGCTTTGTTAATCACAAGGGTGTATGTGTGTGTGTGTGTGTGTGTGTGTGTGTGTGTGTGTGTGTGTGTGTGTGTGTGTGTGTGTGTGTGTGTGTGTGTGTGTGTGTGTGTGTGTGTGTGTGTGTGTGTGTGTGTGTGTGTGTGTGTGTGTGTGTGTGTGTCTGTGTAGAGACTCACTGAGTATGTGTCCTGGGCTTAAGCCTTTGCCATCCAGAGGCAGATTGAACGGCTGCTGCACCTTGGTTCGGATTATTCTGGAATAAAGAGCCAGAACAGTGTCAAATCTATTGAACCACTTCAGTGGGTGAACAGTGAAAAATCACAGAATTTACATCACTTTTTCTTCTGTCTAGTCAATCTCTATACACTTGTCATACATTACTAAAGAGATCACAATTGTTCTTATAAAGGTCCTCTGATGTGATATGTATTGGTTTACACATAGTATAATGTAGAGGTTTGTCATTACCTGTTGATGGAGCTGACACTGGGCACGGTGTCGCTGTCACACACCCCCTCTGCCAGCAGCCTGTCTCTGATCTCCCAGGCAAACATGGTGGGGTTCTGACGCTTGTAATCTGCTATCTTATCAACCACTTTAGGAGTGGCCACCTTGGGCTTGGAGCCTCCAATCACACCTGGCTTGATGCTGCCAGTCTCGTAGTAGCTGGAAAAGGACAGAGAGGTTTGTTACATCAGAGAGCACTATAGTAAATGTGGGTGGTCATCATTTTGATTGAACAAAAAGAGGTGTTTTTCGGTACCAATGCCATACTGTATAGTGACCCCAGAATGTTTTAATAATGGGAGACAGTGGTTCGGGGTCTCGGTGTCTTGAGAACACAATGGAGGGCCATTAATGGTATAACCCCATTGTGTAAAGTTGTAAAAGTTCTATGAGGTCCTCACCGTCCCAGGATCTTGCTGACACAGCCGTGGCTGACGCGGAGCTGGCGGGAGATGTCACAGGGACGCACACCCTGGTGGGCCATGTCCACGATGCGCTGCCGGATCACCTCCGGAAGCGGACGGCCGTTCACAAACATTCCGCCTAGTTGATTAAGACCCCCATGACCTAGGGGAGGAGGGGGGATGAAACATACATAAATATCATGGAACCACTACCACCCAAGCTACCACCCAAGCTACCACACACACACAGCACTCCCTCATACAGAAGATACACACACACACACAGGGAGGGCAAACTGAAACGGTGTCTGAGCTGGTTTTACTTGTCTTCAGGCTATTTGTTTGGTTTTAAACAGGGCTTACTTGGCACCTAATGTTCTTACATACATATGACTATGACATTCTACAGTCAGGTAGAACAAAATATATTAATTCATTAAATAAATAAAATATTAACTGGCAAAACTATTTTCAGACTGCAACAAACAATAGGATAAAACAGGTGGTTCATTTGGATTTGCAAGAGAATATGTAATTGAACCTGGTGGGAAAATTCAGCACAAGAATGAGTGAAGGACAGTATATTATTTATCTGATTTCTTCACAAAATGATGTATGTCATGAACCAAAAAAGTGCATTTATTTCCTGGAATTTGTTAAACTGCTTTGTTTTCAATAAAGTTTTTTTTTATGTTGAGGAGAGGAGACAAGCATGTTTGGCAAGTTCAAGTTTACATATAATTGATATGAACGCTCGATCACCAAAACTAAAGTAATCCTAACCCGGGAACACAGCGCAGAAGGGCTATATAAAAAGGATGACTTCAGGATGTGAATGATGCACATCAGAACATATTTTGTCAATTTATCATGCATAATTCATTGTTGTTTTAAAAGAGTGATAAAAGAAGGTAACTGACCAATTAAGTCGGATCTAGCTAGAAATTTGACAGCTTCTGGTCTAGACAGCTCTGTGTATGTCTTCCACATTCTAGATGTTCTCAATCCTGGTTCTGACCTCTAGATTCCTCTCTCCGGGTTTGGGTTTCCTATGGGACACACAAGGCAGCGAGAGTAGGGTCGTCATTCCTCGCAGAAAAAGTTAGTTTATCCTAACTTTGATATAAATGAATATCAAATTAAACTTTATAATGCGGATAGATTTAGATTTGTTGTTTTTATGCCTATAGAATAGGAATAATGTAGATATATTCTGTCACGCGGCGTGGAAAAACACCTCAATTGCCATACTTTCGATTTCAACATTCCCTGAAGTGATACTGTCTAGGCTACAATAACATAGTAAATTATGTGTTTTTCCACGACTTGGTTAATTATTCGTTTAAAATGTTTGTATATAGGCGAGGTCAACGGGCCAAGTCCAATGTGAAACCACCTCTTTGACTGACATGTATAACACATTTGTAGTCTAAGGAAAAAAACCATTACAATTACGCAAAAGAAATGTCAACCATTCGTTGTTTATAAATTAGACACATTTACATTGTGAACAAGTCGACCATTTCCAATGACTGTTTTAGGTCAAATATCACTCAAATGGGCTATCAATAACTTGATCCACCCCACATAAATGCTATAGGCTTCTCATCTACACATCTCCATCGATGGGCGGCTGTCGGTTGTCAGTTGGTACAATAAGGTTATTATTCTAAAGACAATTGAGAGTGATGTAGGCTATATGGTAGATTTGTTCATAGTCTGTATTTGAACTATAGAGATTTAATGAAATAGTGACTCCTTTTTGGCCTAGGCCTATACAATTATCACGTTTCTCCACTTATACGCTCAGGATAATGCGCATATTCATTTGTAGAAGAACATTTATTCCCTTGTGTCCAGGCTTAAATAATTAATACCATAGGCCTACACCATGGAATAGGCTATATGTTGTAGTTAAAGTTGGCAATTTTAATGTAAACATTTTTTTTTTATCGACTTCTCCTTTATGTGAGGACTTGGAAATGCAGCTGTGGAGAGGTTATGCCATTGCATTTTGAAAGTTGTCAGCAGCTACTCTGTCTTTCTATGGACTGCATCAGTGACTTTGTAAGAATCTCATTGCTTTTAATTTAACCCATTCAGCAGCTTGCTTCCCCTCGCTCTTTTCTCAGTCCTTTCCCAGCTTTCATTTCCACATCAAACGGAGGCCGGACGAGGCTGGGTGGGGAACAGGAGCACCATTAACGGTGCTAGCGGAGTGTGTAAAAATCTCCCCGCCAAGCTTCACCAACCTGCAGGATATTAAAGCCGAGCAACCCCAAGGGAATAAACACAGGCATATACACAGGCGCGCGCACACTCTCTCTTCTCTCTTTTATGTCACACACACACAAATCACTCATACTGACTTTTTATTCTAATTGCACAATTATAAGCCTATAATAGTCTCCATGTATGCGCCATTTATAAATATGCCATAACTTCTTCTTTAGGTTGTTTTCCTTGAAATAATTCATATTTACGGTATTCCCCATCAAAATTGATTTGAATTTATAATCCTCTGTAAAATGTATTATTTGATTGGTTCTAGACTTTAAATGTGTCACTGTCACTAGACGGCTACCACCCGGTAACTAACTCTACCATGCACTTTAGAGACTACATAGTCACTTTAATAATGGAACACTGGTCACTTTAAATAATGTTCACATACTGTTTTACCCACTTCATATGTATATACTGTATTCTAGTTAAACATTTTTTGTCATTTAGGCTCTTAGTAGTAGTGAGTTCATACATTTTCATAAATGTATCGTATTGGTCCCTCGTGGGAATCGAACCCACAATCCTGGCGTTGTAAGCACCATGCTCTGTCAACTGAGACAACTTTACATTCACTTTCCGTCAGATACACTACATATTCTATCCATATACTGTCCATATTGTCTCTACATCCCGTCATACATACATACATACATACATACATACATACATACATACATACATACATACATACATACATACATACATACATACATACATACATACATACATACATACATACATACATACATACATACATACATACATACATACATACATACATACATACACACACACACTCCGGACTCGTCCTAATATTTTTATTTTTCTTAATTCCATTTTTACTTTTTAGATTCGTGTGTATTGTTGTATATTGTTGGATATTACTGCACTGTTGGAGGTAGGGACACAAGCATTTCGCTACACACGCAATTACATCTGCGAAATATGTGTGTGCGACCAGTAAAATATTTTTGATTTGATTTGAATATTATTATGCGGGAAATAAGCCTAATGTTACAGGCCTACTATAGCCCTACCATTTTGGATTAATTTTTACGTTCTTTTTGTTGCTTATATTAAATAGAATATACACAACATTTTGCAGAACCTCTCACTTTCAAGAAAACCATTTTGGTTTCATAACAACTTCAATAATGCAGCATTTCTGTTATACTGTTTTGTTCCTATATCCTTTCCTTTTGTAAGTTATATCCCACTAACTCACCATTAGGTTATGGAATCAATGTGTGGTCACCTTGACCAACTTAGCAATTATTTACTCTAAATTCAAAATAAGATCGTGTGTAGGTGTTTTGTCCAACATTGCTTGATTTATATCATAATTACTGATAACACAAGAAATTAAGACGATGTTTCACATAAGCAGGTTTTTTCTCCTGCGCTCACAGGCCATAAACTACAATTATTTATCTACCACTAATTTAGAGATCGAGCCTACATTTGACAACTTGGTTGACTATCCTATACTTCTAACAATTTTAAACAATATTTATTTATGTCACCTTTTTATGTCACGTAATTTGATTAGATCCATAGCCCCAAAACCTTTGAGGTGCAATGCGGCACTATAACTTCTGAACGGTTATTGTAACCCCTGACAGAGGGTGCTATGATAACATGAAAGAAGATGGCGGGTCTGAGGCGACAAGAGGGTGTCATAATTTATGTCGCGAAGTAGAAGGGTGAAACGTAAACAAGCCATACCATTCAGCTCCACGCGGTTCCATCATTAACTCGATTGAAGTAACAATGACCACGGATTGGCCCACATCTATATCTGACAGCTAAACTAACGTCCAATTAACTTACCAACCCCTCCACGAGAGAAGGAAAATCTATCAGTTCACCCTGGCATTCTGTATAATAAACACACACGAATTATAACACCAGGCTCAACGTTCAGAATTGTTGGTCAATCACTTTTGTAAAGGCCTAATGTTACATTCATTAATGGACAAAACGTCTACAAAGATCACCCTGAAATTAAGAAAAATAAATCTAAAAACAATGTAGGCCTATAAGGACAGGTGCACATTAAGACATTCAATTAGTGATCAATAATGGCTTTCATTGATTGAGGTTATGGCCTTACTATCTCTACTCTGATGTTTAGAGACTAATTACTGCATCAACAGCCATGGGCTACTTCTAGAAACTATGCTAATGTGTTCTGTAAAAGATGTTACAACACAACAGTCTGTTTCTGTACATAAAGTCCTTATTCAACATGAATAATGTAAATTTATTAGAATGAAACAACAAACAATATTTAAGTGTTTCCTAATTCAAAGCAGCCGTAAGCCAACATTTCTTTGGTGCACAAATCCAGTTTATTATCAGCCTAATCACCCAATTACTTGAAAAGCAGTTCGTTTTCATGCCATTAGATTTCCCGATTAATAATGTTAGATATTCCTACCGAAACTTTATTGGAAAATATTGATAGGCACTTATTCCGTTGTCAACACCTATATGAAAATACACTTTTGGAGGCTGATTTCTGTATAGGCTATAGCCTCCAAAATATTTTGCAATGCCTATATTGAATTATTTTTGCTTGCTTTTACAATTACATATGTCATATTTATGAATGATTTCAGCTTTTTTAAGAAAGATGTCCAACAAATATCAAACGGGTTATTTAGGCTAGCCTATAGCCTATTTGAGTGATGCATGCGTTTATCTTCTCTTTACCGGCCAAAATACTATATATAGCAATATGAGGGAAGCGGGTCTCAAATCTTGTGTTTTACCTCGTCCGGTGATGTTGGACATATCTCTGAGGTCTTGGTCGTTGGGTGTCCTTGCCAAATGTAAGAGGGTCCACGCGCTCTCTCTCTCTCTCCCAGTTAATTAGATGTTTTTAGTCCGTGTGGGGCCTCGCTTGGCATGAATGTGTTCCTGAGTGCACTCTTAAATGCGCTGCAAGAGGACATTGTAATAGTTAATATGGGTTTCATATGACTATCGTGTAGTGATGTTGTGTTTCTTTAGTGTGCCTATATTATTGCCCGCGTTGCAGTTTTATATTGAGTCTTCCGTGTCCGTTCGCCCTCTTATTTTTCTACAAAATATATAGGTCTGTAATAAACCTTGGATCTTTGTTGGGACTACTCTCTCACACTACTCAGTGAATCTATCCGGACTCAATAGACTAAATCTACGATCAGCCAATAAACTGCTCATTGAGTGTTAAGTTACACATTTACAACCATTTGTTAAATACTTTAATAACCATTCACATTTGCTAACACAGTCATGTATCACATGAATAGCCTTTTGAACATTGCTTTTACAATCAAATGCACATCATTGGTGCAAAGAATTACCTTCGCCTTGCAGAAAAAAGGTCCGGGCAGATATCCTTATGTTATTATCCAATGCTAGACCACACTGGAGAAAATGTAACCTCGACCGGGGAGATCCAATTCAATCGTTGATAAAGCGTCTGTTATGATGCTTTCGCAACAGTCAAGAGGTGGTGTAACTGTTTAGGACCTGCTACTAATTCTGTGCGAGGTTTTATCCAACAGATGCTCTCCCAGGCGCGCAGTGGAGACGGTACGCCGCGGCCATTGGATGATGGAGTCGAGGGGGGTGCAGTAGAACGAAGGATGAGGTGTGGCTATTTGAAAAGAGGGTGTCACCCTTCCCAAAGCCACATGGATGACTGATTTTGTGGTTTGAGTGGCATTCCACACAACACAGCACACTGACTGAGCAAAACAGCAACGTTTACGGAAACACTCGTCAAGGAGCGGGTTTGTTTTCATTCACCCCCAGCGACAGCTTCGCTTTGATTAGATTGTGTACAAGATGTGACACGATTTCCGGGGGTCTGTGAATTCAGGTTCATTTGGAGTACACTGTTTTCACACACAATTTGGCAGGCCCTACTTGATTTGTTGTGATCTGTCACAATTTCTGCTATCACACGACAGGTATAGGCCTTATTTGAGTGACCAAAGGATTAATAAATTGGCCTATGATGGTATCTTATTACTTTTTACACAACTTTCAACCAATTAAATGTGTATCCAATAGGCTATTGTTGCCCATAATAATTTTGCTTGCATTTATTACTTGATGTACATTAACAGCCAACATGTCTGTTACAATATCATTGCTTTTGTCTTGAAAACAAACGTTTTCAATGGGGTTTTTATTACCATTTGCAAAGGTAAATCCTATACAACATAGCCTAGTCTTCAACATCATCGCCACCTTCAGTCAAAAAACAACTACTCCGTCCTTGATATGAGATTACATTATTCTATTACCTTTCACCCACTTGCACTTCGATTGCTTTCTGTGGTTGTTTGTGTATTTGTAGGTCAGACAGTGTTACATGGATTGTGTTCTATCGTTCTAAGCTCCTGAGCAAAGCCTACTATCCTGTTCGTCTCTTCAGTTACCATCAAGAAGCGCTGTAAATGCCAATGCTAAATTACTAATGGCAGACTGTCTCTTACCGGTCAAACCAGTTAAAGTGCCTATCCAATTTACACTGCTCAGACATTACGTCTGAAAATCCCACTTCTGTTATATTTTAAACGTGTTGGTTATGATATACAGGAAAAGCGTTCTGATTGTGTGCATTGAATGCCTTAGCTTATTTTACCCGTTCACCACTTAATCGAAGTGAGTGCGCTCGGTGAAATGTGCGCGTGGTTCTTCGCAACAGGGTGTCAGTGTCCCTCTGCGTTCCAACACTGTTAATGTTGTTCTCATGAGCTTGTAAAACAAACATAACACCCCTAATGACTCTCGTTTATGGCCCCATGTCGCCTAACATGGCCACAGTGTCGTCTGCCCAGCAGAAAGTATGGTCTATTTAACCATATGGCTCGTGGCACCAATTTACCCGTTGAAGACATGGCAAAATTGTGTAGTCAAAAATGCTAAATTTAGCCATGGACATTGGTTGGAAACCGAACAAATATGGTCGGAGCAAGAGTAGGTCCTTAAAAATAATCTACTAGAAACTTCGATTGACCTAGGCCTGTTAGTTGCGAGATTAGGCTAGGACCTATAGGCAAAGAAAATAGAAGAAGGGGACCCTTGTGTGCCCCAAACAATTTAACATCATTGGTCAATGCACCTCAATTCCTTATCTCGTTAGGCTACAATTGGTGAAGTAATTCTCAATCTTACCCGGCCCGCCGTGTAATGTAAATACCATTACACCAGTGCCGCTCCGGGACAAAAGGGCGAGTGTTTTGAAATAATAAAAAAAACGGTCGAGGAACTAAAGCGACATTAGATGGAAGTAGAGAATTCCTCTATAAAGTGGAGAGAGGGAGCGCGAAGGGCAATTGCCTGAGGAGGGGAGAGATGGAGAGAGAAAGAGGGAATACAGAGGTTATCGAGAGTTTAACAGGGGATTAAAACGTGTAGATGGGTATCTAGATCAGAGGTATACATTTTAATAATGTTTAATTTCAGGAGTTTTGTTATGTGGCTTACTTTGAGGCAAACTGGCCGCATGAATATACACCCAATGGCTGTTGGATGACTGGGTCATAGGGTGCCCATTAATAATAATAATTATACCAAATATAGTATGTTAATCTCTATTAGCCCCCCCCCCCCATCAATTTAATAATCCTAGTAGTCCTAATATTATAGTGATGATGAGGATGATGAAGATGAGAAGATGGAAGAGGAGGAAGAAATGGAAAAATAAGAAATAACATCATTAGGCCTCCATCAATTGAATAATTACATCAACGATTATGAAGGTGATATTCTTTCATGTTGTGTGTATTGTCAAAACTTCGTTCAATAATTATGATAAATTATTACCCTAAAATAATCTATTATATTTACAATAATCTCATAACTCCTTTGACAATTTAACAGTGCGAATGCATATGTGCCTCGGCAATACAAAATAAAAATGGAAAGCATCGCTCTGCGGTGAATACAATTGGCCTACATATATAGTTTTAAAACTTTTTGTAAAATAGTCTATAGTCATCTATAATCATATCGACATCAAACCTGAAATATTCGAATAAAGAATATAGCCTATGCAATGAATCTGGTATTAGATAAACTCGTAGACAGTTTCTGAAATGATTCTTCACCCAGGCCATATCAACAAGACAGTTTAAATTGCAAGTTGATTGATTATTAATAACCGCTACTTCCATTGTTCGGCGAGATTTTATAAAGACAACCCGCAGATGGTTTTTCAAGTCTGAACATCATGTACAGTGCACGCCCTGCAGTTCAGAACCACTCTTTGGTTGTCAACATGCAATGGAGAAAAGCATTTCGCCAGAGGATATTCTCAAGCTCTTATGCGATTTGACTCTAGAATACACCGACAAAATAAACTTAGCGCTCCGATGGAGATAATAAATATAAAGAAAAATGGAAAAGTGAAAATAAGAAAAACATTGATCAAAGAAAGATACATCTGTAAAATAACTGTTTGATATGAGCACAGACCACCTTCAGCAACACTTCTCAAAAGCATTGCAATCGCAAAAAAAATTACGTCTCCTCAGTCCAAAGTTGCTGTGATTTTTCTCAACGAATACGGTTATTATGGCTGTAGCCTACTTTTTTTTTAAATGCATGTTTTTAGATAAATGCCTCAACGATTACTAGCCTACCACCGTTTGCAGATTGGATGAAGTAGTGTTCTTGAAATACTATTGCTTTATCTCGACAGGTATAGCACCAATGATCACACAACGTTAAAAGAAGAAGCATTGAAGTCTATGTTTTAATCGTCGTGATGAACTCATATTTCCCAACTGCCAGAATAGTTTTCGTTTTCTGAATTTCTATCACAATTATACTTTCCATTGTGCTACTTTTCCCTGAGGGCAAAATTGAATAACTTTTCTGTACAGAAATCTAACATGGATAGGTCTACTGTACAATACCTGTATACAAATCGCTTACTTACATACGTGATACTCTGTGAGTTTTTAAGGCATGAGGCCAGTGCTGCACGCCCCAAATATGTCGGGTGTGTCTTGTTGATGGTTGCGAACTTGCGACGGGGGTCTCCGGATTTAGCACCCCCGACCAACTCTGGACCTGCAACAAAGTTCAAACCCCGGGGCGACAGTTGCAAACCAGAGGGCAAAGGTTTAGACACTCAGCATCAATTCTGGTCCAAAAGAGAGGCTACAAATAAAAAATGAAACTGATTCACAAATAATGGGCCTATTGGCTACCATAATATCAGACCTGTGCTTTTCAACTGAAGTTTATCATAAGTGCATTGGAGTTAAGTTGTAGCCTCAAGCAAAACAATTCATATTCCATAATAACAAAATTTTGCTCCACCGTATTAGGCTAACCTTTCTTAGGCTTGACAATTTACACCGGTAAAAGGCATGTTGTACACCACGCAACTCAGCTGAGCTATTTTTCACTGGAGAAAGATTTTGAGAGACCAGTAATGTGAACACCACGAAGTAGACTACTGCAAATTATGCATTTTTCAATATAGGCTGTGGCATGACAACTGATAAGCCTAAGAGGCCCTACGATTAGTAGGTCTAAATGATACAAATACAAATATGAATAGTCTATAGGGCTAGGCAAATGCTCAGCCTATACTAACAGGCGTAACGTTACAATTGTTCTCATTTTCCTAGTGTACACACTGCATAAAAGACAGGCCAGAAAATAAGAGGAACAGACCGAACTCTATGGAGAGAGTGGGCTAAAGAACAGGCCTAGTCTAGACTATTCAGTTGATAGACATAGTTTAAAGGCAATTTTTTCTCATACCACCAAAATTGTCAACAAAATTGCTATTTTTCTAAATTAACTTTCCGTGGTGAAATTCTTGTCAAACTATTTTACAAAAACTAAACGACCATTTTGTCTTCTTGTCGATGTCTCTCCACCTGCAGAGGTGCGTGCGAAGTGAAGGAAAAGTGAATTCGCGTGCACGCGCGTTTCCCGTCCCGCTCTCTGCGTGATGCATTGCCTCCTCTTGCTCCACGAGGCTCCGCTTGTCACTCCCCATGCTCTGCAAGATGAATGGGCTCATGTTAAAGCCCACTTTATAGCAACTTTTATAAATATACCCTTATGCTTGTCTCTTTGTTGTCAGCGATTCGAGATGAGACAGATAATTAGATTATAATAGTTTAAGAAACGCCTCAATATTGCTAATTCCATTATCCCCTTGCAAACATTTTGGCCTGCTTTGGTCCAAACAATTTCCACCAGTGTCCTGTTACAATTCCATTGCCATTCTATTTTATTCAATGGACCCTCTATTTTCCATGGATATACAGTTGAAGTCGGAAGTTTACATATACCTTAGCCAAATACATTTACACTCAGTTTTTAACAATTCCTGACATGTAATATTAGTAAAAATTCCCTGTTTTAGGTCAGTTAGGATCACCACTTTATTTTAAGAATGTGAAATGTCAGAACAATAGTAGAGAGAAATATTTATTTCAGCTCTTATTTCTTTCATCACATTCCCAGGGGGTCAGAAGTTGACATACACTCAATTAGTATTTGATAGCATTGCCTTTAAATTGTTTAACTTGGGTCAAACGTTTCGGGTAGCCTTCCACAAGCTTCCCACAATAGGTTGGGGGAATTTTGGCCCATTCCTCCTGACAGAACTGGTGTAACTGAGTCAGGTTTGTAGGCCTCCTTGCTCGCACACACTTTTTCAGTTCTGCCCACAAATGTTCCATAGGATTGAGGTCAGGGCTTTGTGATGGCCACTCCAATATCTTGACTTTGTTGTCCTTAAGCCATTTTGCCACAACTTTGGAAGTATGCATGGGGACATTGTCCATTTGGAAGACCCATTTGCGACCAAGCTTTAACTTCCTGACTGATGTCTTGAGATGTTGCTTCTCCAAAAAGTACGATCTTTGTCTCCATGTACAGTTGCAAACCGTAGTCTGGCTTTTTCATGGCGGTTTTGGAGCAGTGGCTTCTTCCTTGCTGAGCGGCCTTTCAGGTTATGTCGATGTAGGGCTCGTTTTACTGTGGATATAGATACTTTTGTACCTGTTTCCTCCAGCATCTTCCTCCAGCAAGGTCCTTTGCTGTTGTTCTGGGATTGATTTGCACTTTTCACACCAAAGTACGTTCATCTCTAGGAGACAGAATGCGTCTCCTTCATGAGCGGTATGACGGCTGCGTGGTCCCATGGTGTTTATACTTGCCTACTATTGTTTGTACAGATGAACGTGGTACCTTCAGGCATTTGGAAATTGCTCCCAAGGATGAACCAGACTGATATATTTTGATTTTCTCTTAATGTCGAGCAAAGAGGCACAGAGTTTGAAGGTAGGCCTTAAAATACATCCACAAGTACACCTCCAATTTGACTGAAATTATGTCAATTAGCCTATCAGAAGGTTCTAAAGCCATGACATCATTTTCTGGAATTTTCCAAGCTGTTTAAAGGCACAGTCAACTTAGTGTATGTAAACTTCTGACCCACTGGAATTGTGATATAGTGAATTATAAGTTAAATAATCTGTCTGTAAACAACTGTTGGAAGAATTACTTGTGTCATGCACCAAGTAGATGTCTTAACCACTTACCAAAACTATACTTTGTTAACATGAAATCTGTGGAGTGGTTGAAAAACTAGTTTTAATGACTTCAACCTAAGTGTATGTAAACCTCCGACTTCAACTGTACACTCATCTACACTCACATTAGATGTCCATTGTCCCTTTTTTTCTGATGTTCCAAAATGTAGCATTTTCTATTGTTTTTATGCTTCATTATAGACTCTTTAAAGATGTATCGTTTTGTGTTTAATGGATAGTTCAACCAAATTACATAATTGCACATTGATTTACTTACCTTTTAAGCGGTCTATGGACAAGTTATGATGACAATCCATATTTCGGTTTAATGTCCCTGGCACTGTTTCCAGAAGCTAACATGTCATAGGACCAATATTAGCCTTTTTTGAACATCATGTCCAAATCATCTGAAGGTATTTCAAATTGATTGTGAAGCTCAACAAAGTAATTTATATATTTTTTGAACATGTATGAAAAAGGCTAATATCGGTCCCATGACTTGAATGGGATTTGTGCCACAAATGCTAAAACATTAGCATGTGTAAACAGTGCCAGGGAAACTAAACCAAAAGCATGGATTGCTGTCATACCTGGTCCATAGACTGCTTACAGGGTAAGGAAACCAATATGTAATTTTGTAATTTGGGTGAACTATTGTTTTAAATGTATGTCAACCATGCAGTAAATGCATTGCATAGTTTAGGCCAACATAAAAGTATCCAACTAGAATTGCAGAATCTTTACAATGAATATTTGAGGGGACACAAATAGCCTACTGCTCAGCTACAGCATGAAGAGAGCATGAGCCCCCCTTGAAACCATTACAAGATGTCATTAATGTATCCGTTGATGCATTCAGTCATTAATGCTTAGTTGGGCTACGTAAATTAACAGTATGTTGCCAATTGCCATATGTGATTTACCCACTTTTAGTTAGGTACTCAGTCAGTCTCTCGACTGACCCTCTGATGTATATGTTGCAAACAGTGGCCTTTTCCTTTTCTTTGGTGCTTGCCTTGTCTCTCGTACCTCCTTTTACCATCTGTTTTGGTACCCCTCTATTCTGTCTCCATCTTTCTATCCTCATCTTCCTGTGTTTTGTGCACCGTCACCCCCCTCCAGCTTTTTCTGCCCAGTCCAGCCCCCTCCATTGTTCACCCTCTGCCTCCCATTTCCACTTTGGGTCTGACCCCTGACCCCACACCCTGTTCCCCTCTCCCCCTGGCACCCCAAATCTTCTTGTTCCTCTGTTGACTGCTCCCCCTGAGATTTTGGGGCTAATAACTGTTGCCGGCAAGCTCCTCACAAAATCCCAGCGTGACGGCCATTGTACAGGACACAATGGCACCCAGGCGGTAAAAGCCATTAGCAACAGAGCGGCTTGCCCCACATTAAGCCCTACCTGCCCTGCCATCCAGCCTATTTGGGTTCTACCTTTCTCTCTCCTCTCTCTCCTACCCTCTTTCCATCTCTCTCACTCATTCTCTGTCTCTCGTCTGTTACTTTACTTCAGACTCGCAGGCTTGAGGAAGTAATATCTGCTTGGTCTGTGGTATAATAGTCAAATCCTAGTCTTTTTGCTCACAGCAGCTTATTCAAAGAATTTTTGTTTGATTCATGTATGTTTTATTAAGAAAATATGTGGACCTTTCCCTCAGAGATTTTGCAATTAATTTCAAGGCCCAACCTTCATTAACCACATGCTACTTAAAACATTTAAAGCAGTTTGTAGTTCTAAACATGATCCTAACTACAGAATCCCCTTTTAAAAATAATATATATGGATGAAAGAGAGATGCATTCTGTCAATGAGATCAGGGCTACTTCTTATACAAAGACAACAGATAACATGTGAATGATGAACTTACATTTACAGTAATATGTAGACAGACAGAGAGGCAAAGAGACCATTGGAGTGATTGGTAGTCCCCCCATCATGCCTGTCAGTCAGAGTAGTGGTTTCCATAGAGACTGACATCACAGGGTGCAAAACAGTTGCTTGTATGTTTGGGGGTGTGGAGTTGAGCAGACACAGGTGAAGCCATGTTCAGGTGGTCCACTTACTGCAAACATTGGATGAATGAATGGTCAAAGAAATCCATTTACATTCCAACACAACACAATTGGATTATTCATCTAGATAATGTTTAACGTTAGTCAACTGAGTATTTAATCAGTCAGTGGAGTGCAAGGGAACATCCTATAGGCTCGGTAAGTCTGAAATGCTGTTCCCGAAGAAGACACAAGAATCTGCAGAATCTCCACCCACTCAATTTGATGTGTAGAGAAAGGTCTTAGGTGAAGTTGGCCATAATAGAGAGAGGAGGGTGCAGCTGTGTTGATGAAGACATAATGTGTGAGCAGGAGATTTTGACACATGGAATGAGCCAGGGGGCAGAAGGTCAGGTAAGGACTGCCACAGGGTCCTCCTGGATTCACAAAGACCCCCAATCCTTTTCAGACAGGCCTGAGCAGTGTCCCTCTTGTGCCCCAATTCCAGCACCATCCTTTGCCCCCTCTCTGGGAAAGACAATAGGCCAAATCAGCTACTCCTTGTTTGATGGGTAACGCATTTTCCAGGAAAAATGTGTGTTCCTATAGCCTATTACAAATAACAAGGACCCATGAGTTTTTCCTAATCATGTCATGTGATGAAAAAAAAACCCAGTAATAAGGTTACACTCATTGATTTGAATACATTCAAATACAGATACATGTTTGTGCAGCCCACTGTGTATCTGGCAGTTGGTGTGTGTTTGTTACCAGTCATGAAGTCAGTCCTCTTTTGTCAATCCAGCGAGTTTCTCACCATAGCCTACACCATAAAACAAGAATGTGCTTGATATGCAAATTAACCATGCATGCATTGAGTTCCATTATAACAGAGGGAGAGTGCAAATTTACTGCCGAGGTGTCCCGTGGACACGTTGTCTGACGATTACGGATGGCCCAGAGTAATAGCAATGTAATTAGCCCTTTATTGCCATGTAATTCTCCGTCAAGCACATTGTCAACATCTTGGTTGATGAGGTTGAAAGTGAGATTGGAGCCACTGACCCAGGTCAAGCTGGGTAATTATAGCAACCGTGCAAAGCACTCTCTCCCTCTCTCAAGGATGCTGAGTAAATGTGTGATAGATGTTGGTTGTGTTGTGGTGTCTGTCTTTGTCCCAGTGTGGATATTCCCTGTCGTCTTATTACGTTATACCTTCTGGTATTCATTTGAGTGTTTCATTTGTCAGCATGAGTTAAACAGTTTAGGAGGGGTGAAGACAGAATGCAAAGGGGATTGAACTGGGGATGGCTAGGGAAGTAAAGGAAGAGAGAGTGAGGGAATGAGAGAGAGAGGGAAGGAAAGAGAGAGAGAGCAGTATCTCCTCCTCCCCAGCGTGTCACTGGCAGATTTGCTGGTGTGGAAGCAGATCTTTTCCCTCAGTGACTCTATTAATTTACCTCATTTATCTTAAACCCCCCCATAAATACTGGAGACCTCAGTCAGAGTGAGAGTATGCGTGTATTTGTGTGTGTGTGGATGTGTGCGTGTGTGTGCGTGGGTGTCGTGTGTGTGAAAGAATAAAAACACAGCAGCTCCCTTTTCCATTCCCAGAGGACAAATCCGTAGCGGAAAAACTCATTTTCCTGCAAATAGTTTGTCAGCCAAGCTAGGAGGAGTGATAAATTATCACAAACGTTAGGTGAGGGAGGGTGAGTGGGAGAGGAGAGAAGCCCTCTCTTTCTCCTACTCTCTCTCTCTTTTCCCTCTTCTCTATCCTCTCTCTCTTCCATTCTACTTCTCACTCTATTTCCTTCCCACATACTCCCTCTCTTTTCCTCCTTTCTATTTACCTCCATTGCTCTGTTCCCTCTCTTTCTCTCCCTCTCAGATATAAAAAATAAACAAGCACATTAACACAACACACGCACAAACACACACACACACACACACACACACACACACACACACACACACACACACACACACACACACACACTGCCCGGTACAGTGGAAATTGGGAAAATGTTGCTGCCCCTACAACTCAAGTGTGACTCCCCATCCCAAATGATAAATTGATGGGCTGCAAAATGGATTTGTTTTCAACTAGTAACACATCAAAGAAATAATAATTCTGCACGGGGAGTGTGGCGGAATGATGAATGGGGTGGACAGCTGGATCACAACGGAGCAGTGGAGTGAGAGAGAGAGAAAAAGAGAGAGAGAGAGACCGGGAGGGAGGGGGGCTGAGTGAGAGAGGGAGAACAACTGGAAAATCAACAAGCAAACAAACATTGCATCGGTCACTGAAATAGTTGTCATGCTGTTTTCATACACAAATCTAGCTGAAATAGACACACTCCAGATAGCAGATTATATGTGTGACTGAGAAAACAAGATGAATTGAAAGGAACGGTCCAGCAGATGTCCTTACAGTGGAAAGTGTTGGCACCATTCTTTGAAATGATGGAATTCACTGCTTCATTTAGCCTCATAAATACAGTTTAGTTAGTTAACCATAGTGATTTATGATATATTTTCAGAGCTGTTTGAGCAATAATTTAGCAACCAGCTGAGCTATAAATAGTATTCTGAATATTCAGAAGAAATGTAATCTTTACTTTTTAAGTTGAGTAAATGGAAAGGCTGAATTGTCAATTTCACTTGTGACTACTTTGCCAACTAAAGGCGATAAAACGGACATTTCACATTTAACTTGTAGAAATATGATTTATATTTAGTTTAGTCGAAGTTCTAGGGTTTTCTGCAGACATCAGCTGAAAGTAAGCAATATATTTGCATAGCTGAACATTCTCACACTATTGCAACTGATACAACATTATTATTTCATAGTGTGGGACTCAAAGTTTATTCAGAAGTGTAACACTGCATAAAATGGGTTCTGTTTTCAACAGAACAGAAAACTGGTGTCCTATATTTTGTTTCATGAAAGATTGATTGAGAGACTGATGTTTTTTAATGATTTATAGTGAGGACCTCTATCAGTACCAAGGAGTTCAAGCCTTTTAGCATTTTTAAATGCCTGTAAAAAAGTGCTGAGGAGTCCAAATCAAATCAAATAGGAAAGCACATTAAGCAGTTGGAAGTGAAATAGGCCACTCTCAGCGATGCTTTTACTGTGGCAGCTGTCTGGCCATATATTTACACATAAACCTACACACAACAGAGCTGAAATATATTTTATAGGCCCCTAAACCTCTTGTTAGGATGATTACAATATCATCAAGCTGTTGTTGACGTAAGCTACAGCATTTCAGAATTGTGCATATCAAGGACATTCACACAAGACAAAATATTTTCACATTTTCCTTTGTTTGGGTCAGTCCTCTTTCCAAAAAATGAAAACCTCATAACTATGATGTCATTGTCAAAATAGAAAGAAGAAAAAAGTACATTCGGCAAAACACACTGAGACGAAAAATGTGGACAGGTGACGGTTTTTAGTTCAGGCTTTCATATTGATGAATTAGGAGAATTTCCTATCGTTACCATAGTGTTACAGAGATGACATAAATGCCATATCCAGTAACCTCTCTCCATCTGTACATCTCCCGCTCAGCCCTCATAACGCTCAGTTGGGGATCTCACATAGGTAATAACCATAACAACAAAGGACACACAATTACCATAAGTACTATCATCACCATCCTCATAATCATGACCATCATCATCATCATACAATTATAATTACAGTCCCAGCCAAACAGTGCACCATTCTGCCGCTTTATTCACACTGTAGTCAAGCAGTATTGGAAAAACACATTTATTTGAGACACCATTAGGCATGGCAAATTATTAACAACTGCTGTTATACCTTTCATTTTGTTGACTTTGTCTCCATTTTTCTCTTCATAATTTATACTCCTCTATGTGTACACACAATGTGTTTTGTACCACTTTTTATCAATATCTCTTTTTATTATTTTTCTCTCCCCCACACACTCTCTCTCTTGCTCTACCCTCTCTCGCTCTCCCTCCATAGTGATTGATGGAGTTAGGCGACAGAGCAACGTGTGGCCACCAGTCCGAGACAGCCTGTTTCTCAGCATTCACTGAAAGAGGGGAAGGAGAGAAAGAGGGGAAGGAGAGAGAGCAGGGGGAGAGAGATAGAAGACAGAGAGAATGACAGAGAGAGAGAGGGGGGAGCGAGGGGGGAGAGAAAGAGGAGAGAGGGGGGGAGAGAGAGAGAGAGAAAGAGAGAGAGAGAGAGAGGGGAAGAGAGAGGGGAGGGACAGATAAAGGAAAGGAGGGGAGGATGGGGAGGAAAGGAGAGAGAGAGAGAGAGGAAGGGAGGAAGAGAGAGAGAGAGAGAGGGAGGGAGTGAGAGAGAGAGTGGAGTGTATAAGGGAGAGGGGAGCTCAGCTGAAAGCCGCAGACTTAATTCTATGCATCATTAAGCAGTCTCACTCAATGCAACATCCCCTATACATCATCCACGCTCAGTAAACACAACAATGACATTACATTAGCAACTGCAAATGAATTTTCTTTTAAGAGGGAAATTGAGAATACTCTTTTTTCCTTCTCTCCCGCTCTCACACACACACAGACAGTCTGTTTGTGAGAGCTCGCAAAACTCAAACCCAAGCCATTAAAAACAGGAAGATATTCAAACAAAACAAAAACACAAACAATATTTCCCTTTCCCCCTGCCTCTGCCTCTCTCTCTTTTTATATCGGTCTCTTCTCATTCTCTCACAGAGAATCCCAGTGATTCAAATGTACACACACACCACTCTGTTAAATGATCTTTAAGCATATATTTGTAAATGTCTAACTGTCATAATGTCGTATGGATATTACAGTACTTTTAATTTCGCATAAAGGAAATATGAAATATCTTCTAAAAAATTATGAAAAAAATGTTTTGGTTTGTAGAGAGGGATGTTCTTATTGCACGTATTGTGCTTTTGGAGACAATATCAGTTATCTAAAAAAACATGTTATATAGATTGTTTTCTATAACAAATAACTTTTGCTTACCTTTTATAATTATTTTGTTGTGCAGAAATATTTTCTGTCATTGTGAGAAATCTGTGTATGCTAAATAACACACCCCAGTCACTATTCAGGGCTAAGACAATGTGAGTGGCATAAATGATCAGGCTAATCAAATTAATAATTATATTTTTATTGCACACATTATGTATTTTTCTCCAAGTAATCAACCTTTGAAGTCAAGGAAATCCATTAAGGCCATGCAATAGATCATCTCATCTGGCCGACGTGTATGTATATGGCCAGGCTCATTTAATAATATTGAATCTGTTACAGTAAAGTAACCCCCCGGATTGAGTCAGATGTAAAAATCAATTTCTTTCATGCATCTGTGAAGAGCTGTCATTGTGTGCTGTAATGACGGATGACGCCAGCTCTCACTTTCAGCGAGAGGTGATAAAAAGTCAAATTATGACTGCTGGGGAGACAGGTGGGGACGCACGGACACAGAGACAGGGAATTGGAAAAGATCCATCAAGAGATAAGGCCAATCAGTCAATGAGGAAACTATTTCTTCATGTGAGTGATGGAAAGTATTATTCTCTGAGTGCAGTCTGGAGTCAGGGGTTAGCGAGGGGTCAAGAACATGACCTTTGACCTGTCCGTAGCTGCACATAATTGGTTTCAAATTAACCTAATTGGAATGTAATTTGTATTGTGGAATAGATTATTATTTGCAGCAACTGATCAATATATCATTTTAATGGCACATGATAGCAAGCACATTAAAGACTGGATTAAATAAAAGCCCAGAAGTGAATGAAGAACACACAGTTTTCATACAAAAATGTTGCATAAAACCCATGCAGTGTTGAACACAGTGTTCCATCCATTGTATTGGTATTCAAGAGACTCTCTTACTGAAACAGCGTGGAGAAATGACATCCCATGGCACTCTGACAGCAAACAGAACTGTACTGCATGTCTACTCTTGTACTGTATCTGTAACACAAGGTTCCTAATGTCACAGTGGAAATATGACCCTGACTGAGCCTACTACTATCTCTCTCTCTATATATGTCTCTGTCTCGTCACCATCAAACAGAACGAGGCCCCCTGTCAAGATGGCCTTAGTGGTGACCCCATGGCTTTGGTCTGGGTTTGACCCCCACTGAGGTGTGAGGACAGCCTCTACCCCTAACGGATGGAGCTCCAGCCATTTTACTGTCCCCATCCCTGGCCCTTTATGGCCTCTGCCTTGATTACAGTGTGGCACTTATTGGCCCCCAAATCCATGTCCTGGAGAGCAGCAGAGTGCCTCCAGAGCTGTTATGGCTCCAGAGAGAGAGAGAGAAACAGACACACATCAAAGTGGCTATGGGAGGAATGCCGACCTTTGTTTGTTTTATCATCCGGTATTTTTCTGCTTAATCAAAAAAGGATGGGCTGGGAACAAGGCGCTGAGCACTCCGATGGCCAAACAAACCCTCCTCGCTGCTGTAAATGTATCTGCTGGTCAAATAGGGCAGATTAATCTCAGCCTCGTCAGCTCCCCTATCTCTCAACACAGTGGAATATGTGGGTGGTTTTAGAACGGGGGGTAAAGGGGGACTTTGCTTGATATAATAACACATTGCAGGTGCAGGACAGAGGACTGAAAGGCTATTAATGTCATATTCCTCGTCATCATAATCCTTATCATAAGAGCCACTGATCCTAAGGTCTACTATGCTATAGGCCTGTGGTTTAGTTACAAAGACTGTGTGACACACAACACTTTAATTAAGTCAGAGGATATCTCTCTCTTTACCCCCCTGGTCAATCTGTCTTTGTGTCTTTCACATCCCCTGTGTGGGAGGCCGGTGTGCTGGGGTGAGAAGCTGGGAAAGTCCCATGATTTATGGCCTACTGCAGGCCTGACTGCCTCTCTCCTCAATGAGGTTAGCAGTGGAGGTAACGAGGGTTGATTGCTTCTCTTATTCTCTTATTTGTGAAATCCAATATTGTTCATTGGGATTTATTGTCGCACACATCCTTTCCACTTTGCGATCTGATTAACATCCTTTTCGGGAAAGTGGAAAATGTTTTTGCCATTACTCGTCTATATGTAATTGAGTGCATTTTATTAGTTTGATTATTACATTGTGGAGATCAGATGTTAATAATTAAGCAATGCAAAGAGAAAGAGAGGTTATGGAGATTTTATCACCTGCCTCACATGGTCGACTTTAATTTCCCTGTTCCATTTTTTTCACCTTTAGAGGAACGCTACATACAAAACATAAGGAACACCTGCTCCTTCCATGCCATAGACTGAACAGGTGAATCCAGGTGAAAACTATGATCCCTTATGCATCCCTTATGGATGTCCACTTCATTCAGTGTAGATGAAGGGGCAATTGAGACAATTGAGACATGGATTGTGCATGCGTGCCATTCAGAGGGTGAATGGGCAAGACAAAATATTGAATAGCCTTTGAACGGGGTATGGTAGTAGGTGCATTGCATACTGGTTTGAGTGTGTCAAGAACTGCAACGCTGCTGGGTTTTTTACGCTTAAGTTTCCTGTGTGTATCAAGAATGGTCCACCACCTAAAAGGACACAACTGTGGGAAGCAACATGGGCCAGTATCCCTGTGGAAAGCTTTCGACACCTTATAGAGTCCATGCCCTGAGGGATTGAAGCTGTTCTGAGGGCAAAAGGAGTTGTAACTCAATATTAGGAAGGTGTTCATAATGTTTTGTACACTCAGTGTAGATCCTCATAAAACTATAAAAACATATTTATACACTGGAACAAACCCAAGAGCTAAACGTGGGATTCTTTATTTATTTCCTCAGAACTTAAATGTATCTCATTTTAGATTTCCTCATTATTTAGAAATATATATATATTTTTTTAGGATCTATTTCATAAATACATTTATCTTTACATTAAATGTTTCTCTGCTTAGGTAGAGTAATGAAGCACTATTGCTTTCAAGTGTACCAAAGCAGCAAACCACTGTGAATATGGATGGATCACACTTGTACATGGTCTACAAAATCCTCCAAACCTCCATGTTGAATCACCTTGAGGTCCAGTTGAATTCTCCTGCTCTCGTTTTGCCTCAGATAGAGGATCAACAGACTCTGGGTTATTAGAGTCAGCCAAGCTTACATGGAGAGCAGGGCAAACCGCTGAATATTGTGGCTCAAGGCCAGGGGAGGTTTGTTTTTATCATGGCAAAGCACCCAAATCATGTTGGTATGAAGAGGGCTATATAAATGCAAATTGTATTGGAGATCTATTAGAGTCCTGGAAAAAGGTTGTATGTTAATGTCCTATAACACCACAGTGGAGCACTCAGCCCAGGCAGATTACTATGGGCTACATTTTTAAAAGACTGAATATAATAAAACAATGCAATTGCCTTGTGGTAAATCATGAACAAGGTGAGAACTTCACTAATTAAATGGTTGAAGTATTCTATGTGATTTATTGTATATGCAAGAGAGATTGTTGTAAATGCTCCAGTGTCAGAGATTGTTGTAAATGCTCCAGTGTCAGAGATTGTTGTAAATGCTCCAGTGTCAGAGATTGTTGTAAATGCTCCAGTGTCAGAGATTGTTGGTACAGTTCATGGTATTTGCTTTACTAAGGGAAGAACTCTCAAATGTATTCAAATTCTAAGATATGAAATCCAGAAATACTATGTTTTGTAGTGATTTTAGGCTTTATTGTAGTGGTGCAGATTATGTAGTCTAGACCAGTAGTCCAGTCAGATGGGGGTGGGAAAGAAGGGAAAGGTTAGCATTTTCAATAAAGGATTTCTTGCTTTGCTTGTTTGTGTCCTAAAGCATACAGAATAATGCCTTTATTTGACCCTGTAAAATAAACTCCTCACAAGTTAAAATGTATGTTGTTGAAGAACAGTACAAGGAGTATCCAACGAGTGTGGATCTGTGAGTACTGTGAGCAAGCATTGGCGCAGTGGTCTAAGGCACTGCATCTCAGTGCTAGAGGCGTTACTACAGACCCTGGTGTGATCCCGGCTGGATCACAATTGGCCGTGATCGGGAGTCCCATAGGGCGGCGCACAATTGACCCAGCGTCGTCCAGGTTAGGGGAGGGTTTGGCTGGGGTAGGCCGTCATTGTAAATAAGAATTTGTTCTTAACTGACTTGCCTACTTAAATAAAGGTTAAAAATAAAATAAAAATTATGTCATGTAAATCAATAATAGAGAAATGGTGCCCTCTAGTTATTTTCTTGGAGAAACACAGGCTGAAATCCTGTGCTTTGGCATTACTGATACACAGTAGGATATTTCCCTGAGCCACTAGTACTAAGGATATTTCAATCATATACACACAACAAAGTATTCAGCTATTCAATATTTAAAAAAATACTTTAAATATACTTTCAGAATGTAGACATCTTCATAAGAAGCGTCACGGCTATTACAAAAAGGCGTGAGAGAGTTTGCGTGAGAGAGAGGTGATTGGGAGATAGCTGACAGACTAGTGATTCATTACCTGACCTGTCTCTTCAAAGCATTTCCTGTCTTAACTGTCAATCACATAAATATGCGAAGAAGACAGAAAGAGCCTTGCAGTGCAACACAAACAAAGCAAGTTGATACATAGGTTATAGCTATGTAATGAGATAATAAGAATCTAGGCAACAAGGCATTATGTTCAAACATAAATAACAGCAGGTGGTCCAGCTCCAAACCACTTCTGTTTTGTTAACAGGGTTACCTGAAAGCACGTTATTTCATAACAGAGCCAACACACCAGAGCAGAAATAAATCGAGGCCAGGTACTGCGGGCAACTTCGGCCAATCCCGACATGCCCTGTGCGATTAGGATTGGCACAGATTAATCCAGAAGAGCCCGAGCTCCGAGTGCAGGAGGCAAGAAGCAATAAGAGCACAGACTTAGCTGTTAGCCTCTTGCCATGGCCTTCATTAACCTTTGATTGGACAACTAGGGTCAGACAAGTGCACAGCAAGAAGATTCTTCTATTGGTCTGACTGTAAGAGTGAGGGATGCTTATGAGGTCTTCTTATACACTGATGTCAATGTACTTTTTGAGCCAGCAAACTAAATAGACAGCAGATTATCTAGCCACATCCTTGTGACATAGCTAATGTCACAATTTATGTAGCTTACATACCTGAGCAGGCAACAATAATTAGGACTAGCTAAGTAAATTGAGAGACCACAGGTGACTCTCTGTAGTCAGCTTAGAGGGTGAATATATTTTCAAAGGGTACCCTATTATTGCAGGAATCAGATTAAGCCGTACTTGTTGGTTTAGATAGCTGATTGCCAATCACAATTGAAAAATGTGTCCATAACATTTGAAACATTGTTCTTAGCTAGCTATAGCAAGCCTATGTACCACAGTAGCACAACTGATATGATTTGTTCTGTTCTGAAAGTTACAACACAGTCATTCATTATTTGCTTGAATGGCAACAAACATGTCCTGCCAGGTACAAACCTTATTGGCAGGTGCAGACTATAGTCGGCTAAAGTTTGCAGTTAAGTACTGCGCTAGCGTCACACTTACTTAGGGATAACTGACTACTTTATATAAAAAATATATGTTTTATTATGAACCTTAACACAAATACAAAAACAGAAATATACAGACAAGTGTACATACATTTAACATAGACAGAGGTATTAAATGTCGAAACGTTTTATGGTACGCATTGCTTTTTTGTTTTTACATCTACTTATAATTTCATAATAATGTTTCAGTTCTAACTTAATGGGATAATTGACTACTCTATCACCCATACAAATCCAAGAGCATTAGTGAGGTTGGGCACTGACGTTGTGCGATTAGGCCTGGTACACAGTCGTCGCTCCAATTTATCCCAAAGGTCTTCGATGGGGTTGAGGACAGGGCTCTGTGCAGGTCAAGTTTTCCCACACCATTTCTGTATGGAACTCGCTTTGTGCACGGGAGCATTGTCATGCTGAAAGGTGAAAGGTGGCATCCTATGACGGTGCCACGTTGAAAGTCACTGAGGTCTTCAATAAGGCAATTTTACTGGTTTACTTGTCAAATGTCAGCATTTAGCTAGACATACAGCTCCATTCCAACTCTTTGTTTATAATATTGCAGTCTATATACCATGGTTTGCTCAGCTAGTGGCTCCTCATGTGGATTAGCTAGCAAGCTAGCTACAGTAGTCACTTAGCATCTGACTGTATTACTTATTCGAACAGCTGTGGAACTATTCGTACCACTAGTTACCACTAATAACTACATGTTTTAATACTGTGGCAAATGGTAAAGTCTAAAAAAACGTAATCCACTATGTTAGTAACATATTTTAGTTTTGGGATGTTTAATTGAATGTCGGCCAAAATCCATATCTCTCCATCTTCACCCACTGCCGGCCACTGGGCTTCCTTTCATCATCATATTTGTTGGTGAGTGGAAACGCCAACCGGATACTTCAGATTGAAACATCTGGCTCATTGTTCTATCTGCGTTAGCAGTTTAAATTATACCAGTTGCAAAAAAAGTAATACTTCTCTAGTTGGTGTTGTACGACACAACACCGCCCTCAAGTGGCTGATGCAAAATACAACTTCTGTTCTGGTTGGAAATCAGAACTCCTCCCGAGAGGGAGAAAATATGTCGCGTACGTAACGGTTTGAATTAGCTGTTCATTTCACAAGTTCAGGATCAACTGCTAACGTTATATGATTCCCGTCGTGTTCTCGGCCAACAACGGGGAAAGATGACACAGAAAACACTGGGATCCATCGTAGGTCTGCTTTGCACCGGGACCTGGTTGGTACAGGTAAGCCCCAATTTGCTTTCATGGCGCGGCAGGCGCTTTCAACCAAGGCCGTGGATCTCAGCTGGAAGTAGGCCTTCTATTGTGGCTTTTCGTTTCCCCACAAAGGAACCTCGGCGTGGCTCGCTAGCAACTCCAACTTTGCGTGACGTCAGTTTGGGCAAATCCAGTGTTTCTCGATTTATATTTACACAATGTTTAACTTGAAATACATATACGAGTCTATCCGAAATCGTACCACCTACAAACTAGCTGTAACTCGGGAACACCTTTCGAGACTAGCTGATAAACTAACCACAGCTAAATAGCTCGTTAGTTAGCTACCGCTTGCACATATTTGTAGACAATACGGCGATATATTTGATCTGTTATACAGTAAGTGGCCACAATTTTTGAAGTATAGAATAACAAAAATAAAAGCTTCAATAGCTGTCTAACTACCACCAGCAAACAAACACAACTAGCATGCTAAATTACCAGTTAGCTGGCTAACGTTAACTAACTGCGTTTTCCCCCTGTTATTTATTTGTTGGCAGTGATACATAGCTTGCTGTTACCGTTAGCTACTGGCCACACACCTGTTGTCGTTGAACTAATTTACCTCAGTAACGCTAGTACCTAGTTAAAAAGGCAGTTAACCTTCTTTAAAACAACTTTGTGAGGGAATTCTTTTTTCCTTTTTTTTTTACTAGGCAAGTCAGTTAAGAACATATTCTTATTTTCAATGACGGCCTAGGAACAGTGGGTTAACTGCCTTGTTCAGGGGCAGAACGACAGATTTTTACCTTGTCAGCTCGGGGATTTGATCCAGCAACCTTTAGGTTATGGGCCCAACACTCTAACCACTGGGCTACCTGCAGCTTCTACTATGACATGGTTGTATAATCATGAGATGTCACTTAGCTAGCTATCAATGCAACACCTATTTTGAAAGTAACTTAGGTCTGTGCCTTTGCAGGCATGCTTTCTACAGTATTTTGCCCAGTAAATGCCAATGTGAAGTTATGTCAAACAGTTGTGTGTGCATGTATACATAGCTTTTCTCATATTTGTGTTGTGTGGGATGCCACTGAATAACATGTTTGTGTTTAGGGAAAGGAGTTCTGTTTTGGAGTGAACAATGAGCAATACAGGTGTGAGATGGGCTACTGCTGCGGGGAGACCAAGTGCTGCACTTACTACTATGAGCTGTGGTGTATGTTCAGATTATCCTCTCTTCTCGCCTCGTTGTTTCTGGCACCACTCCCTCTTCCCCATTCCCATATTTATTTTCATGATGGGAATCACTGAATTTGTTTATTTAATTGAGTCACTAATTTGAAAGTTAATCATGTTTTAGTGCCGAAAAAAATAACGTTGAACCTAATTAGCATAGGCCAAAAGGAGTTTATGGAGAGTGTAACTATGTGATTGTTTTGTGCAGGGTTCTGGCTGGTGTGGACCCTCATCATAATGCTGAGTTGCTGCTGTGCCTACCGTCACCGTCGGGTCAAGATGCGGCTGCAACAGGAGCAGCGCCAGCGTGAAATCAGCCTTATGGCCTACCAGGGAGCTTCCAGCTCTTTCATCTCCCCTCCACCCCTCAACTTGAGTGAGTCTTTTAGCCCCCGCTGGACACTTATTGCCCCCATCTGCACTGAGCTGGAAGCCTCCAGACCCTACAGCCCTGAAATTACTTCACCACCTGTCCCTCTGAGTTAACTATTTACAATAACTAGGCCTGGTGGTTGGAGATGTTTCTTAGCAGATTCAGAACCACATCTGACAAATGGTTAATTTGTTCAACACCAGCTAACCCTATCTAGACTGGTAAGATGGTTGACCTCTGTGTTTGTTTACTCCCAGGGTTCTGGACAGACTGCAAGCTTCCTGACTATGAAGAGGTGGTGGGTCATCCCCCAACTCCCCCTCCGCCTTACTCTGAGATCCCCCCAGAGGCCACCCCTGCCATCCTACTGCCCCCCATCCAATCAGAAGCTGCCGTGGTCCTGGAGCCCCCAACAGAGGACACTCCAAGAGAGGAGCAGGCCGCTAGTTCCTCAGCTGACCAGGAATCCGCATCTGCGCCCAGCCAATCAGAGCAACCGGTGGAGGAGGAGCTGATGACCCGGCGCAGGCATGTGACCGGTGACTCAGGGATCGAGGTGTGTGTGTGCCAACTGGACGAGGGTTCTGGGCCGGAGGAGGACGAGGAGCGGGTGTGTCAGGGGGCCAGGGGGGACTGCTGCTCTGCCTCTGAGCACCACCACAACATAAGACACAAAGAGAGAACCCCTGAGCCTCAGCCCAAGGGCCAGACCGCCAGCACCGGAGACCGCCTGGTTTGAGCTCCACCACCAACCACCCAGAGGCTGCTGCCGGTTCTGCGCTTTAGGGAGGGAGACCCAGGAGAGCCCTTGTCATTGTCATCATAACAATAACCCAGACACCACCAGCAAATGAAATGCCCCACAACGACTCATCAAATTAACCAGGTTGTCCTGCTATTTGACGTGCTTGTCAGTTATGGTCCATAAAATGGCACCAATGATGACAAAAAGAAAAGTTTATTTGAGAAAGATGTTCCCTGTGGCTGGCGGTTTAGTTCTTTGATATCTGTGGATGGTCCCTCTTCTGCTTTGTTTATTTCTTGCCATGGGGATGATGAGAGAATGCCAACTTCTAGAGAGATCTGTCCCTCCCTTGTCCCACCCCTGTCCCTCATTCTCCTATCCCACTGTCTGGCCTGGACATTTCCTCTGGTCCTTCTAAAAGTTCACCTCCGTGGGGACAGGGCAGGATCCCCAGGCCCCTGGCCCCCAGGCCCCAGCACACAGGGGCCAGAACACAAGATAATGCTACCTGACACAGTCCTGACCAGGGGATACAAACTGTGATGGATAGAATTTGTTTTATTTTTGCAGGGGTTTCAGTGTGTGCACTGTGTAATCTAGGGCACAGCTGCAAAGTGATGTCACCCCTGAGGTAATCTTAGCCTGCATCTGGTTTCCTTGTGGAGCAGCAGCAGGGCTATTTGCATCCAGAGAACAGGCTGGGAAGGGGAAATGAAGATGTGCCTGTCTCTTATAGTGTCTCTCTCTCTGGACTGTGTCCCAATAACATCAGACTCCCCCCTCCTACACCCCCCTCTACCCCTCCCTCATGTCTCCACCAGTACTCCGGTCAACACTTGGCCAGACTGAAAGGTATTGAATGGACTGGAACAGACATTTTGATGTTTGATCTCTGCTCTGACTGGCCAAGTGAACTGAAGACGTGACATTATCCCATGGCTGTGCCTGCAACTTGTCTATAAAAAGCATTGTGGTGGTCGAAAGTGTGTGTGTCCCAGACCGGTGGTGATATAACGTGGTGTGTGTGGTGGGGTCAGCAGCATTTTGAAGGACTGACAGTCTCTCACCGGTAAGGGGTGTGTTGTTGGTAATAAAAGTACAAACCAGAGGAGGGTGGGAAGACTGAAGGTTCAGCAGTGTAGTACTTTGCTCCTCTATAATTTTCTTGTCTTAGTATTACTTCTCTAAAACCTGCTTTAGCTGAGGCCACTATAATCCACATTAATGGTAACTAAGCTCTTATCCAGGGGCTGCTGTTGAGTGTGTGGAGGAGTGTAGTCTTATTTAGCGTATCCTCAGTGTCCTGGCCCTGGTGTAAGTTGGTGCACTCAACTCACCAGGCTTTAGACCACTTTTTTTTATAAAAACATGCACTGGCATCTTGTACAGGGGGCATGAGTAATTCAGTTGTGTGTAGGTAGATGTGTGTTCTGATTAGTTGTGTCAGCAACTGTGTTTTTGGCACATGTTTCATATAGTGTACCAGGCCACTGGCCCCTAGCTGACAATGACGAATCACTGTTTTTACCCAGAAGCAGCCGGAGCCTGATAGTGGCGTTCCTTTTCTGCCACGAGTCCCCTGGCCGTGTGGGGCTCGGACGAGTGAAGCAAGGTTTAAGTATAGACACCATGTATCTAGTTTCATCATGTTGTGACTTTGCACTGGGCCTGCAATGTGCTGTTGCATACTCCCTTGGCTTGCAGTGGTGTGAACCCTGTCGAAGCAAAGCGACAGTTTTGTGTTGGTACTTTCCATTCAGTGGGGTGGGGGTGGCTTTGCTGTGTGTGCAGTGTTAGTGCAGCTGCACACTCTGTTATGATAAACCAGTGACGTGTGTTGCTTGCCCAGCATGTGTCGAAGTGTAGCCTAAAATAAGCACAAAAGTCCAGGTGCTTTGGGTGTGTGTGTTTAAATGGAGGTGATGATACATGATAGTTTTATTATTTAGGGTATTGATTTGCTTTCATGCAGCACTTACTGATCAAGTAGGTTATGGACTGATGCACTGTTTATTTCACTGCTAATGAAAAAGGAAATGGACTCAAAGACATTCATTTCAACTATCAATCGATAAGTTGTTTTGACACTCTGTAAAAGTAATAACGCTTGAATGTCAGGATAGTCATGCACTCACAAAGACTGACCCGCTCACATTAGGACACTTAACATGTTTTTGATAAGACACCATAAGTTGCCTTGGTAGGTTGCTAGGGAACAGACATGACATGAGGCTCATGCTGCACCACAACAGAGGGGTATCCTTCAAAGCAAGTTTGAGGAGTTGGTGAGGTAACTTGAGTGAACTCTGAGTTCAACTCTGGATAACGGGTCATACGAAAGTGGCTCACATAGAGATCCTAGTATTCTAATTCCTAATTCTATGGTGGCACAAATTATAGCCAGGTAAATTTCTATGGCAACGAATCCTTCAGATCTAACCTGCTCCGGGGTAGGCTACCTCCACTAATCATGAATTAAATCACTGAGCCCTGAGTTGAGGACCAATGAAATCTGATTCCCTCCTGCTTGCAAAGATTGTCATCATTCCCTTCATTTGAGGGAGATTACTGTTTTTAAATATTATCCATGGTCGCAGTACAGATGAAGCCTGTTCTGTAATGTGAAGCTAACTGAAGCTGGTTAGCTTTAGAAAACCCTGAGTAGATCTAGCTTGCTTAGTAGGATACCTCCCAGAAGGCATATGAACAGACTCATTTTCAGTGCTCCTTCTGAGGTATAGGGAAATTCCTTACTGTGGCATGGTGGTAAAATGTATTTAGGGACAGGTAGACTAAATGTGTTTTGGCTTCTGTGTTTGACGAGTAGGCAATTTTATATTTCAGACTTGTGCTTTTGAAGAAAGTAAAAATGTTTGAGCCCCCCTCATGTTTGAAGCATGGTGCACATTTTTTCTAGTAGTATGGGAGTCCTTCATACAAATGGAGTCCGAAGTGTAAAAGTGTCTTGACGTGTATCGATCGGCTCAAGTTATTCTGTGGTTATGATTTGCAGGAATTGTAACTGAGTGAAACCACAAGACGAGATCATATCATATGTTGTAGAAACTGTGGCCTGTAGAATGGGCAACGTTTATTTTGTCAGAAAGCTTGCGTATGACGTTTTAAAAATGCCACCAGCTTTTCCCTTATTTTGATCAGTTTTTTTTCCCACCCCCATTTTTCTTTAGTTATCATTGTATTTTCATTTCAAGGATATGTTCGAGATAAGTTTGATATTTGAACTCACCTGAAAGGATGTTGAATTGGTAAATCAAAAAAAAAAACAATGTTAAGAAATCTTTTAGTTTTTCTTGTGATCATGAGATGTTTGTTTTTTGAATGGTTGGGGGGAAAAACGATAAATGTAGATGCTTTTATTTTTATGCAATATAGATAAATTAAGATTATGAAATTGAGAGGGTGTTTCATGTTTTTGAATAAGAAAAATTGGGGCCCATAGTTTTTCAGTCCCGTTGCTCACTACTTACTGGGCTAGATTACTGCCAAACAAACTCTTGTTTGGCTTTCACATGTTTACCTAGATAAAGGGCTATCAGTCAGTCATGGACAAACATCCTTCCATTAATTTCATCTGCTCTGTAATTTTCCTCTTACCTACAGTTGCAGACACCAGCGATATCTGAATGTAATTCTTTGGACATCTTTTCTGTAGTACTTTTATTTAGGTGATTTGTGTATTTAACATTTTATCTTTTGCCAATATGTTCCTTGTTTGCTTTTGTTTCAATGTTCACAGAGGCGCGTGAAGCTCTTATCTCTTTCTTTCTCTCAATCCCACCACCCAGTCCCCTATGGCCTCTCACCGTATACCAGCACAAGCTAGGATGAGTGTCAGGTTGGGTATGTGGTCCCTGATGAGGTAACTAGCCCCAGGTGTGATAGTGATGGGGGCTTTAGCCATGGCTCATTGCATCCCTCTGGACCATGAGACACCACTTCCCTCCCCCCGGGGGGCCCAACCATACCGAGCATGGTAACAGAAACTGCGTGGCAACCCACACCAATGTTTGTGGGGTTTTGCCTTTGCATATATCACCCACAGGGCACAATTATCTTTTGAGATTGTTTGCCTGTACTGTACCTAAACAATTACTGTACTCAACCCACACGTGTTGTCTCACGCATAATCATACACACGGTCCTATTGTTATGAATAGAAAACGGTGTTTTTTTATTTTTATCAGAAATCTACCATTTGCACCAGTGCAGTTAGTTCAAGTTTCATTTACCTTGCTCACAACGCCAAAGCCCTCAAATTGTAGAATACCTGTCGTCCTCCTTTCACCCTAAGTGTTCCCCTCTTAGTTTCTGCTCCACGCGCCTCTAATGTACTGTAACTGACTAGCCTATGCAAAAAAAACAAACCCACTGATATATGCTGCAATAACACTCTTCTGTCTGTGGTTGCCAGTACAAGCAATATTACTCTCAGTACATGTCGCACTGTACCTCTGTTTTATTTTTATTGCTACTATGGTGTGTTTCGTGTGTATGCTTTGAAAGTAAATGTGTATATCTACATGTTACCTCTTGGTGGGTGGGTTGGGGAGTAAAGAAAAAAAAGCCATTGGTAGTTAATTTAGTCTTTATTTTTTTTCTGTTAGTCTTTAGTGACCTGGTGGATAGAAGTACAGTCTGCTGTTGTTCTAATCTGCTAAGAATATTACTCCTGCTTATTATTATTATTATTAAGAAGAAGAAAAAATACAAATCGGTTAACTTTGGTGTAAGCTAAAGGAGTGTTTTTGAATGCTTTTTTTGGATTAATGCTCTCCTATTTAATCTCTCCTCAGACTAATATTATTCTGTTTGTCCTGTGGGTAACTTTGCCACTGTTCCACCCCTTGTGTGTTGCGCTGTCTAAACCGTGACATGTTTTTTTTGAGGAATTTTCAGTGACTACTGAACAGTTGCTTTCTCTCCTTGATTGGCCAACCTTTGATATAGAAGATGGTGAATGTGATCTAAACCCAGTGGAGAAATTGATCAGGTCTCTTAAATGGGTTTTTTAGGGTACACCTCCACTAGCCCAGAAGTTTGTTTTTAGATGATCTCTCACTAAGGGGTGGGTTGCACTTGTAATTATACATCACCAAGGCAACAATGTACTCGCACAATAATCTAACGATGCTCTGTTAACCAACATGTAACCCAGATGTTTCTTTAATTTCTCCCTCAAAACCATAGATAATGTCAAACGGATGTCGATGTTGTGGCTGATTCATATGTAGAAAGACTTTGCCAAAACAATAAATACCCACGCTAGAGAAGGAAGCGGTCGTCCACAATCGCAGAACCTTTCACTTTCTTTTTCCTATCTAGATCAAGCTCCCCCAAAAAAGTGGAGAGGGGGGGATGGCCACATCTCACTAGAAATTAGACACCTCAATTAAACACCATCAAGTAGGCAAAACAAGCAGTAAAATGTGTGGTACATTTGAATGCTTTGGTTTAGTAGGGGGTCTGCTGTGTACTCTTGGATCATTTGGATTTTATTTTTGTATGTATTATAAAACAAACATTGGCACTGTCATTTGGCTCTGTGACTTTTCCTATTGTTGAATGCTGTATTGTTTCTCAAGTCTATAGTGTTGACATTGATGGACTAGCTGAGGGCATAACCTACTCCACTCAGCCGGAGGTGCCCCACCCAGGCATCTGAAGTAGTTGAGATATTGATCTTGAGGAGCAAAGCAGGGCAGTGTGAGATGGCGCCTGAAGCATGCGGCTCAGTCATTATTGATGAGTACCCCAAGGCATGGCCTCTCTATTAACATGCTCTTCTTTAGGGACAAAGACAGTCACAAATATAATACTCCCACTTTGCCAGACATGCCTGAAAGGCCTGGGGCAAAGCTTCAAGTTTAAAATGAGTGCGGAACAAGCAGACCTTGTGATAAGTAAACTAACCATGTGGTTTGTCATGCTATACAATCACATGACTTGTGAAAAGTAGAATACTGGTATTTCCACTGCAGCATTATTAGACTTGTAGGGTAAAACAACATTACCTGCCAGTTGGTTGAAATTAGGGCAATCTATCCAGGATCTATACACTTATCTATACAATAAATCTCTGAATGGTCACTTCCATGTAATCAACCTACTTTACCATCTCCAGAGAAGAAGTCCAAGAAGTAAAGAAACAATGTCACTAAAGGTCGTTGTTCTTTAATGGCAACAAAAACAAGTGTACTATCAACACAGTAAAAAAAGCTCCCGTATTTTACATTCCTCAGTGGAAAGATGAGGTCAAATAGGGGGTGCTTATTTACATAGGCCACACCCTTTGACAGCGACCCGGGAGCAATTAAGGTTAAGTGTCTTGCTTAAGGACAGATTTGTTTTACCTATTCGGCTCTGGGATTCGAACTAGCAACCTTTCAGTTATTGGCCCAACGCTCTAACTGGTAGGCTACCTGCCAACCAACATTGAGACCAGGTGGCTTAACGAAGGATGGATAAAAGGCAGCATGGGCAATTGAGAGCAGCGCACCAAGGTCTTCAAACCTTGCTCATTATGAGACAAAACACAGGGTTCAGATAGTTTGAGGCTCAGTTTCTATCTCAGAACATGTGGAATTATAATGGATTGTGTTTGCAGTATCCCATTCCCAAACGATCCCTTTCAGATCAGGGATTATATAATTCCTTAAAATGACTTTGAAATGTTATTGGTTGCATTCTGTGGTCAGGTCTGGGAGAAACCACAACGTACACATTGTTCTGGAATCCATACCACTGGCTAGGGATATTTGGTAATATGACACAAAACAGCAAAAAAGGGTACAGAAAAGCAAAGGGAGCACAACGAAACACTTATAGTGAAACAAAGTGTCTGGCTTGAAAATAAAGGTTTTCAACCACAGGAAGATATGTGATGCAGCAAACCCTCTCTTCCTCAGTCTCAATCAACCCTATATTTATCTGTGAAAAGTCTCAACCTCACTCACACTAATATATAACTGTAGATAGCAGGTGCAAGAATGTGAGGAATGTCATAACTTACAAATTTGAGTATACCACACATAAAAATGAGAAGACAGACAGTGGATTAAGTTAAAACAGTACTAGGAACAATCAAATGTAACAGTCAACTCATTTAAATAAATTCCCTTAAGAACATGCAACCTGAAGGGAGAGGGATTGGTCACCTTTCCATTTTATACAGTCATACACACAATAATAAAATCAACAAACGACCTAATCAAACAGTTTTAAAAAATTGCTTAATGACCTTAATGCACTCTACAGTAACAAAAAACGTACCCAGCAATGGCAGAGTCCAGTGTAGCCAGTGGGAGAAAAAAGGCTATGTCTAAATAAGTATTTTTGGCTATAGTGTCATCACAGATTTTGTTCATTACCCCCATGCCGGACAATTAGCCACTGGACTATGACAACACAGGTAATTTTCACATTGTCAGTACATGTACATAATAATATGCTGTCTATTTGTGTGTAGAGTAAGGCCTGGTTGGTGAGGTAGGGACGGAGTAAAAATGTATCAGTTTCTCGCTGTAGTCCATCTACTGCTCAGTCTTTCCCAGGATTCACTAGTGTTGTCCCAGGGGTACCGCTGTCTGTCAGCATATTGGTTTACATGGTCAGTTACAGTGTCTCCATCTTTTTCTAGGAGTGTCATTTCAGTCTCGTCAGTCATTTCAGTATCTTAGTGCAGTAACAGTGGTTATGATGGGAGGCCTCCCTCCCTCTCGCTCTCTCTTTCTCAGTAGAAGCGTTTGCGTCTGTTCTCATTCCAGTGGCTGTCGGTGATGAGGCCGACCATGATGAGCAGCAAACAGCCCAGCATGGAGAAGAGGATGGTGAAGAACATGGCAATATTACTCCACCCCTCTTCATTCTAACCCACTGACAGAGACAGAGACAAAGAGAGATGTTAGGATGGATAGAAAAGGTAACAAATTGAGGTGACAAGGAGCCCTAATAAGTAGGCCTGAGCCTTGGACCCAGAGCGGCCCATAAGTGCATGAGCCTATCTCCTGTTTCTGTAGCGTGAGGCAGCTTGATATACAATTACACCCCCTGGACAGGACGCTAGTCTTATCGCAGGCCAGGGCCTTACCTCCAATCTATCTCCTTATTGCTAAGTGACAAGCAAAAAGGCATTTTTTGGTATGATCAGGGATCGAACCCGCAACCTTCCAACCTCAGGACAGACACTAACCATAAGGCCACTGAGTTGGTTAAGGAGCCCTAATAGTATAACCTAATAATTTGACAGTATGTATTTGTAGTTTAGCTTTTCATCAAGAATAACTATGTTATCCAAATAGAGTAATGCCAAATAATGTGTATGTTCTTCTGTTTGTGTGAGAGGGGTAGCGATCCTTACTCCTTAGTAGGTCCATGTTATCTACACTAGGTAGAGTGATCTCATCTTCCTTCTCCTTTTCCTCTGTCTCACTACGTAACACCGTCAGCTGGTACAGTTTCAGGGAGATCACATTGTGATTGTCTGTGAGGAACAGAATGTTTCTGTCATTCAAAGCAAAGTTCAGCAAAAACACCTTCAATGGAACAAAATACAATAAAATATCCACATAAATCTCATGAAATTACTATATTATTATTCTATATGGAATTCTATGCCAATATCTAGTTTCCTATTAGACTACATGCCCTCTGAATTGGACTCATATATCACATTAATTTAATTCTGGGCAGTGTGGTCACAATGAGTTAACATTTTTTATAGTGATAATAATCTGGGATGGCCACATCTCACTAGAAATTAGACACCTCAATTAAACACCATCAAGTAGGCAATAAATGAAACTAGGTGATAATACATAGGCAATAAAACAGCACCATTTCATTAACACTACTATGTGAATCACAGGGGAGGAGAGTCCTACCAGAGAGATCTCCAGTGATGGCAGAGGCTCCAAAGTAGTAGCCCTGGGGTAGCCGCACCGCTGGTATGTCCAGGCAGTCCCTCCATTCATGCTACCCATCAATGTCAATCATAACCTAGTGGAGATAGAAATTGGGAGTATGCTTAACAGGGTATACCAAGGCACTACCTAGTACAGTCAAAGCATCATATACCTGAAGTGTGTTGAAACAATTCACTTCAACTTGACTGTTTTCTCAGACTCCAGAGTGACCCAATATGCATCTTGGATTGCATAATTATTATTTATATAGTTATTACATAGTTCTTACACCATAACTTGGTTATTGATATTTAGTAGAGCCTTTAAAATGTGTGTGTGTGTGTGTGTGTTCTCACCGTGAGCCTGCGGCGGACGTATCTGATGAAGATGAAACTCAGTGGGACACCCGTCTCGTCCGTCGTCATATCTAATGCTTCCATTCCCCACCATCGCCAACACAAAGGGGAAGATCCTCTGGTGGAAGGTGTGGAAAAAGAAAGGAGTGAGACACAGAACAGTGAGAGAGAAGGAGAACAGGTAAAAGATACAGCATTCACAACAGTACAATATTGCTGGTACAATTTGCCTGTTGGAGAGTAATCCTTATCCTTTGCCTGATCCCCTAGTCATTCAATTGCTAATTATACTCAAGGTGCAAACAATTGTTACTGGGTAGTAAACAACAACAACATGGGGCAGCATGCTCATTAGGGGTTGATGGGAGTGGCTAAGGAGAGGGGTATGGGGACTTTTGGTATTAGAGTTGGGTGGTCCAAACATTGGGTACCTGTGTGCGTGTGGTGTACCTCGTCTTCTGCGCCTGTCTCCATAGGGATGCACAAAACAGAGGAGCACAACACAAGACAGGTCTGTGAGCCCTGCCCAAGCAAGCGTTCCAACAAAACCCGGTAAATATTCCACTGTATTGGCTCGCTTGTATGACTAAAGTCTGTATTGAGGTGTGAGGTGGTGCCCCTCTCGGAGCACAGGAAGATCAGAACATGTTAATCCAGATTTGACAGGATATGACACATAAATAAATGTGACATAACATGGAACAGTACTGTAATTACTCTTTCCCTCCACAGAAACACATAGAAGAGGCCGGCGGGTATATGCACATACCTCTAGGTGTTTTTCCTCATTGTTGTACGTGTCCATAAGCACACCCATCACCATTCAGATTTGTATTGTCTTGGCCATGAATCATAAAGTGCACTTGTAACTCCCAGTCCCTCAGGTGACAGGGCTGGGCACACAAACACACATAGATATGACCATTTAGACAAAGCCATGCAAAATGTGATATGCAGACATAATAACATTGTGCTGTATAGTGTTCTGTAGGCTACTCACAATGTGGCTCCACACTGCCCCCTGCTGGCTATGCATGTCAGATGTGACCTGCTCTGTGGTTACCATGGCGTAGCCCATCAATTCCCAATGGGAGGAGCTGCAGGAAACCACACATGAACACACACACTTTATATTATAATGTTTGTAACACATAAGACACAGAAGATACTAAGGGACAGTTGACATATATAAAACAAGCTGTAGCCTACATAGCCTATTAATTGTAGAGAGAGAGAAATATACTTTTGATGGAGTGGGAGGAAAACAATTATCTTATGACCATCAACATTTAACAGTCAGTATGACATCGTTGCAATGTCGCATGTACAATGATGTTTTGATTCTTGCACCAACTTGCGCACATCGACCACATCGATTAATGAAATTTCCCCCCCGGGGGATCAATAAAGTACCTATCTATCTATCTATCTACCTAGTGCGGCAATGTTTGCAAACACAAAAAGGGGTCTATAATAACCGGTGGTCCTGTACAATTTAGCTACCTTGATAGGGCTCCCTTTTCAGAAACTCCTCCATTTCATGATGACCATAGTCAGCAAAAGATCGACATGCTGCAATAAGAAGAAACACAAACGTCCAATATGTTTTTAGAGCCATGGTCTGACGAATAAAAATATCTGTCAGATCTTGTTTTATGTGGATGCCATATTCAACCATATAATTCTTCTTCTTTGGTATAATGGCGGTCCGCAAACAAATATTATAGGTCCGTGCCGCCACCTATTGGCTATGTATCAGCCTACTGTTCTGTAGTATGAATTCATTACACAAATAACCCTGCACCCATTAAAACCTCACCACTATTCCACTACTTTGGCCCTATCTGATCCTACTCCAGGCCAGCAGCCTGAGAGGACTTGACACTATCGTTCAAAACATCTTGTAACTCTTCTGCAGTAAAATCTCGTACACCCAAGCACTTCTCTGCAGCTGCCAACACAACATCTATCCTCTGTGATTTACGTTCCATTACTGCAGTACAATTGACAGCCATGACCAAAAACGCCAAAATAAAAAATAATTACTGAAGCACATGCTATTCCCATCACTCTCTACTGGCCTCAGCCTACTCACAGGGATCCTCTTAGGATCACTCACCCGTTCTATTTGTCTCATGTCCTCCTGCACACTTCTCACATCTAGGAATTTCCCACCTACACACTGCTGCCACATTACCATAAGCTTGACACCTAAAACACTGTAATGGATTCCGGACAAAAGCCCTCTCGGGATAACTGACATACTAACTTGACTTTATCTGGCATCAAAACTCAGTAGTACAGACTTATCTGTTTCACCGCGCTTTCCATTGGGTCTGCGTCGCACCAAACGGTGGGCGTCAAAGACACCAGGTATCTTCAACTTCTGTTGATCGTCAAAACTTAACGCCACTCCAGTTATCACTACTTTCAACAGCGGAGAGGAAAGCTAGTCACAGTTCTTGTCCGCAGTTGCGTGATGAAAAAAATTATAGTTTTAGCCATGTTGAGGCTATACAGTGTTTGTTTACATTTATTTTGTTCACAAACACTGGAGTAAAATAATCTTATATTATGGGTTATGATGTGGTACGACAGTTTAAATAAGCTCATGAGGCATTTATACATTATATTAATCAAGAATTAATTGGTACATATGATTAATTTATAAGTAAAAAAAATTGCCAAAATAAGATTAGCAGATTATCAGTGTTCCATTAAAATTCTTTATTTGAAGAGATGACATTGTGATGTTGATCAATACCAATATCAATAGAAACATGCAGAGGTTGGCTAAATCAGGTCAATATCCTGCCAGAGACGTAAGAGGAAGCGAGACATCCCTAATTTTTTCTGGTTCATATACAGTCAGTGAATTTAGCATACCAGAACTAGCTGCTATGTCTTTGGTGTTTTTGGGTGAGCCAACCTTTAAAGTGGCACTCCAGTCTCCTTTTCAACTCACCTGATTTACTCAACAAAAGGCACATCTCAGTAGGTCCAGGTATGTCATGATATATGTTCTCTATGGCTCCTCTATTGTTCCTCATGCAAGGGGAGGTAGATGACATCACGGATTCCCATCAAACCAATTCCTTGAAAGTTTGCAGTTCTTTCCAAAAAACACTATTTAGCATAAAACATATATTTCTTTTAGCCTTTAGAGTGTGTATTTTACTGTATTTATAATTGGGATATCACTTTTCAACAGTAGAAGTTCAAAAATCGCTGGTGGATGTCTGTAAGTAATATCGAAAACGTTTGAGCGGATCCCTTTCAAAGTGTGTTGCAATATGGGTTTAAAAAATGTCTGACTTGCAGCTACATGTAGACTGTATGAACTTTACAAAAAATATGTGATCAAAAGTCATGATGTTTTGACTGCAAGTTCATCCTGCAGCCATAGCCTGCCTACATTGTGGGAGGATCTATTATCAACCAATCATTATGGTGTTTTTATTTGATCATATGAAAGTGACCAAAGGCATGACTGAAACAGGAACCAACTTTGCCGCTAATACATTGGTATACAGTAGAAATTACTGCGATATTTGAGGCTCTCTTTCACTGATTGATTGTACAATGTAGGCCTACACAAATAAGATTTCAGTTTGTGAGTGTAGGATATGGGGGTTGGACCCATGTTTATTTCGACATTATAAAGAAAAACCTTTATAAACAATTGTAACACTGCCATGTTGATCTGAGCCTTGCTGTTGGAAAACCACATTATAGTGTCAAACTTTCAGCTGTTGCAGACTTCACTCCTTAATGTCTACAGTCGGTTGCTTTTGCCTTACCACTCAAATGCGCGACTATTGACTAGGATCTGGTTTCAGTAGTTTGCCAGCTTGTAGTCCTAAAAAAAGGAAATGAGTTACCTCTGGTTCATTCAGCCATTCCTATGCGGAAAATTAATGGGGAAGGAACAGGGTTTTGGGATCAACGCCAGAAATAAGGTCTGAGTTTAACAAAGGCTTAGGAAATGTTTTGTTCTATGAGATAATATCAGTCAGTTAACATGACCTTTATGAATGATGAAGCCTTTGTGTTTTTTTTTTACATAAATGTTTCAAAATTCACAACAGGTGACATTAGCTGTTGAAGATGATCTCATAGAACAAAACCTATAAGATCTCCTAAGCCTGTGTTTACCACAGACCTTATTTTCGGCATTTATCCAAAAATCCTACAAAAACTCCATTCATTTCCCCATTCACAATTCAGCCATTCTTGAATGTCAGGACAAGGATCCTGAAAAATAAATGTTTTTATCATTGAGGTTTTTTTTTCTTTTAAAATAGGCATTTAGAATTAAATGTGGAGAGGAGCTTCATAGTTATGCGATGACATCATGTGCCGATGTCACGCCTGCTCCCGCTCCCCCCCTCTGGCGGCTCATCATTACGCACACCTGTCACCATCGTTACGTGCATCTGTCTGTTCCTCGTTTTGATCCCGGTGTCAGCAATAATGTTGTTATGTTTCCTCTGTCCAAACGCTGTCCGTGTTTGTTTCATGTCTGTTATATATTCAATGTTCACTCCCTGTACTTGCTTCTCGTCTCCCAGAGTCTGTCTTTACACACAAGGCTTCTTCTTGAGACCTTGAAACTGAGAAATCCCTTTTGTTCTCAAAACAAGGTTCTGGGTGTACTGCCAAATTGCAGATACTGATAGTGAGGATTCGTCCCAGGCACGTTCAATCACTCACTTGCATGAACACAGAAATTCGTTATTAGAATTGCGCAAATATAGAACACAGAAATTGGTAATTAGAAAAGCACAAACATTACATTTTCCATCACATTCACTCCTCTTATCACTCACTCTGTGATAATTATCATTACATTTTATTCATTTGGTTATTACTTAACAAAGGTAAGTAAACAAAATCAACACATAAAACCACAGACACTTTCAAACCCCTCATTCTAGTTTGTACAATCCAACTTGTAAAACCATTGCAGTAGAATGTTTTACCTTAAGACCTTCGCTTCATACAGTTACACATATGCTTCATTACACAATTCAATTTATGGATTCTGGCAATGACATTTCAGCTGGAGCTTTTGTCGCGAGTGGCATTTTAATGACAAATCGGTATCTCATTGCACTTCTTGTCTAAATTACTATACATTTCGCAGTGTGCAGACCTCCATAATCAACCTGATGCACTAAATAAACAATTTTGGACAAGCCTAAATCAATTACGGGCATGGTTGACCACCCCCCTCCTTCACACCACTCATTCTTCTGCCGTTCAGTTCGTACTCCCAATGGCACACATGTTCAAAGTGGATGGCCCTTGATAATGTCCCGATTTCAATATCTGGGGAATAATCTGATTTTCCCAAGCAGACAAATCTCTCACCTAAACTGCCACTGTCCTTTACGGCCCATTATTTCTTGTCCATTTTCCTACCAGTACACCAGCAGCATGAGAGAAGATTGGACTGGATCTCTCTTCATGCTCACGCCAGGTGGACTCATGTCGCACTCCTGAGAGAAATTACATGAGAGAAAAGGCAGTTGATAGCTTCAACTGGATGCTGTGTACAGGTTGCTGGCTCAGACTCAATAGTGAACGCCATTGTCGCAATTACTTCAGCCGATTAGAGGTGGTGAGGCTCACACTGTTCTCGGCCGAATTATCCCTTCCATGCATCTAGATACCATCCGTGGTCACCTTCGCCATAACCTTGAGAGAGGACATTCTGATTCAGGAAATTCAGACAAACTATTCACTGTATGACAAATTATTACTACTACCAATATTCTTAATAGAGATTTCAAAGACAAATGTCAAAGAGAATAACAACATAAAGTTGAAACCATCCCCCCCCCCAAACAACAACAACAACAACAACCTCAACAACACCAATACACTTATCATCATATATCACTCGATACTCTTCTCAATCGAGGTGGGGAAAAGATCAATCCATTTGAGTAACTGTCAACCATTAACAACATATATTTTTTCCTTTTACAGGCAGCCATGTGAATAAAATCAATTTGCATATTTACCAAAGGACACCAGGGGACTGGTAATTCCCCCTTTGGACACCTGACTCACCGTGATTCATGTGTCCCAAAAAATAACAATACTGCCGGTTAAATAAAAATGAACAAATCAGAATAACCAAACAAATTAGAATTACAACTCTTGATAACTCCATAATTGTATCCCATAAGGTAATAGTAAAATAGACTAGAGACAGCTTTCCCTCATTCAGGGGCAGCTCTCTCTCTCTCTCTCTCTCTCTCTCTTCACACCTCTCTATCCTATGTCCAAGCTGCAACCCTCATGCTCACTCTCTTCCTCTACAGTCTGTCCTGCTCTGTCTACTTTTGACAATACTCCCTTTTCCATTGTTGTTGAAGTGGGATGCCCCTCTCCCATCAATTGAATGGAACACCGTTTTTTTCAGTTTCCTTTGCAGGCACTCTCTCTCTCTCTCTCTCTCTCTCTCTCTCTCTCTCTCTCTCTCTCTCTCTCTCTCTCTCTCTCTCTCTCTCTCTCGAGCGTTGGCACATTTACCTCTACAGACGTTATTACACCCTGCGCACCGACCACCAAGCCCTCACAGCCTTGATGTCTAACTCTGGGTCGGGTCACAAGCCCCTCTGCATGTATCTCTGGTTATACCAGCAGTATAACTTTAAGCTGCAGTTTATGCCGGACAGGGACAATGTGGTGGCCGACCTCCTTTCACGCTCTGTTCTCTGAGACTGCACCTGTGCACTGGTTGACTCAGAGGAGGACTTCATCCAGCTCCTAAACTCACCTCTCCGAGACACGGTGTCGCTCCAACCATATGCCAGGTTTGAACATGAGCTGTCATCTTGGAATGACACGTCTGGCACGTGGAAACTGCACCGTCATACCAAGCAGCCTCAGAGGACGAGTGTTGGTCATCTTGGCATTGCGAAGCTGAAGCAGCTCTGCCGGGACCTGGTGTGGTGGCCTGGCATCGATCATGGTATCGAAGGGCTAGTACGTAACTGTGCTCCATGTCTTGTCAGTGGAAAGACAGGCCCACCTCTGCCACCACCACCATTGCAGCCACTGGCCTGGCCCTCCTGTCCATTGGAACATATCCAACTGAACATTTACAGTGAACTCTACATTCAATGACCTGGATATGCTCTTTTCTTGCTGGAGACTGCCTGAAACTCTGGCCCTCAGCTGGTCTTGACCGAGTTCAATCAAACCCTGAAAAATGGACTGAGAGCTCACCTAGCTCAGGGTTGCTCCTTCACTGAGTCCTTGTCGCAAACTCTGCTGCACTACAGAGCTGCTCACCACTCCACCACCAGATTCTCTCTTGCCACCAGGACGTGAACAAAGCAGCAGTGCAAAGCCAACAGTGTGAAAGTCAGGAGCGCTACAACAAAATAAAGAGAGCACGGCTCCCTAGAATCCAAGCACAGGAGGTTGCTGAGGGGAAAACGGCTCATGATAATGGCCGGAATGGAGCAAATGGAATAGCATCAAACAACTGGAAACCATGTGTTTGTATTTGATACCATTCCACCCATTCCGCTCCAGTCATTACCACGAGTCCGTTCTCCCCAACCACCAACCTCCTGTGAATTCAAGTGAGGGATTGGGTCAGGGTGCAACGACCACACCGTGCAGACACTAAATGCATGCTTTTCTATCAAACGCTGCCCGCACCCGCCCACCGGACTATCATCACTACTCTCGACGGGTCCGACTTAGAATACGTGGACTCCTACAAATACCTAGGTGTCTGGTTAGACTGTAAACTCAACTTCCAGACTCACATTAACCATCTCCAATCCAAAATTAAATCTAGAATCGGCTTCCTATTTCGCAACAAAGCCTCCTTCACTCATGCTGCCAAACATGCCCTTGTAAAACTGACTATCCTACCGATCCTTGATTTCGGCGATGTCATTTACAAATTAGCCTCCAACACTCTGCTCAGCAAATTGGATGTAATCTACCACAGTGCCATCCGTTTTGTTACCAAAGCCCCATATACTACCCACCACTGCGACCTGTATGCTCTCGTTGGCTGGCCCTCGTTACATATTCGTCGCCAAACCCACTGGCTCCAGGTCATCTATAAGTCTTTATTAGGTAAATCCCCGCCCTATCTCAGCTTGCTGGTCACCATAGCAACACCCACCCGTAGCATGCGCTCCAGCAGGTATATCTCACTGGTCACACCCAATGCCAACACCTCCTTTGGCCGCCATTCCTTCCAGTTCTCTGCTGCCAATGACTGAAACGAATTGCAAAAATCCTTGAAGCTAGAGGTTCCTATCTCCCTCACTAACTTTAAGCATCAGCTGTCAAAGCTGCTTATCGATCACTGCACCTGTATATAGCCCTTCTGTAAATAGCCCACCCTACTACCTCATCCCCATATTTATTTTATTATTTTCGCTAATTTTGCACTCCAGTATCTCTATTTGCACATCATAATTTGCACATCCATCATTCCAGTGTTAATGCTAATCTGTAATTTATTTAACCTACCTGGTTAAATAAAGGTGAAAAAAAAAATATATAAAAAAAATATATATAATAATATTCAAATTATTATATATTCCACCCCTCCCCTAATTGATGTAAACTAATTAAATATATTTTCCTTCTTTATTATTTTCCACTAACCCTACCACCCCTCCTCTAATTGGAGTAAACTAATGAACAACAATACTTAGGCTTCCATTTCCATCTTATACTTACACAATTCATTTCATAGACAGTATATTTTACATTAGTAATTAATTGACACCTAACAGTGCAATTTTCAGAGTTAGTTCCAAGTAAATGTTGTATTTTTTCAGCCACTCCTGAACCTGCGACAAAAAGCAAGCTACATACTGTATGGGCAGTACCTAAACAAGTGATCTAATGGTTCTGTGTCTTTTCAGCAAAATCTGCAGAGCTGGGATGGTTGTATCCCCCATATTTATAACATTCTATTGGTTGCAAGATTTTTGTATAACTAAGTTTGAATGCATTTTGTGTATCAGTTCATAAACTATGTGCAATGGAATCAGTACATCTCCTCCCAACTATTTTACAACCTGTATGGTGCAGCTGTCAATGTTTTGGTCCTTAAATTAAACTGATATACTTTTTATTTATCACAATTTTCTAAGGCCAATCTTTAATGCAGGGCCGACAGACGAGTACATTACCTTGCCTTTTCCATTTTTGCAGTAATGCTGCAATCAGTTGGTTGTAATTTGGGCTAGAGCAAACATTTCCAAAGATTATACAGTTTTTAAAAATGTTTTATAAAAATAATGTTATTTTTTAATTAATTAGTATATTTGAGTTTAACCATAATGTTTGTTCTGTCTTTTCTGGTGGATTAAACTGAAATTTTGACCAGCTTTCTATTGCTTGTTTTAAAAAGAGGGATATTTTGAAGATTATTTCATTTTCAAATAACCAAAAGTGAGAGGTTATCTGCATGAAGGGAAAAGGGTAATTCTTGAACACTGGGTGAGCCATTCTTAGAACCAGCTCAGATTTAAGTATAGTTTTTGTATGACTGAAGCCTTTAGTGAGAGGTCCAATGCTTTAATATTTAATAATTTATGCACTCCGAATTCATATTAATTATATAATATTGTCTGGCTTGGTAGATATTGCATTCAAATCAAATACAGTATATATTTTTTGTCACATGCGGCGAATACAACAGTTGTAGACCTTACAGTAGAATTTATTTTGGGTAACAGACATATGGAACAAAATGTACAATGTGGACCCAGAGGATATCACTTGAAAGTATTAATTAAAACACTTGTTTCCAAAGTGGTCCTCGATGGTAAAAACAATAACACATGTAAAGATTAAAAGACAAAAACAAAAATGACAAACAACCATAAATACATAAATTTATATTGACATCCTAAAAAACTATATTAATTTCACATTATAACAATCTATTCATTGCACATCCTACCTATCATTCAAATAAATACACCTGACCAGCAGTAGGGGGCACAAGGGGGCAGTGGAGTGGTTTCTCTTACTTAGACAACGTTGTCCAAATAAAAACCTTTGCCTGCTTTTTAAAGCTATTTCTCCTATTTATTTGCTTGATCTCCAAGGGGAGGCTATTCCATAGACAAATGCCTGTATAGAAGAACGTGCTCATCGCAGTACTGTTTACTCTTGGGATTTTACAAGACACAACACTAGCTCTGGTATTGTAACTGTGTTGGTTATAGACCATATCGATGTGTGTTTTCATATAACCTGGGACACAATACTTTAAGATGTTAAACATATGATTGAGTTTAAGTTAGTCCACTCTGGACTACAAAGGCAACAAGCCCACCTCCCGGAACTCCTGTACCCCTATGTGGGTCCTAGGGGGGACATTCAGCATATACCTGATAACATTATTTTGCATTATTTTACTTATGAGCCCTTAATCAACAATGCAGAGTTTTTAAAAAGTAAGTAAGAAAAATGTTCTAAAAAAAAGAAAGGAAAAATAGTAACACAATAAAATAACAATAACAAGGCTATATACAAGGGGTACCGGTACCGAGTCACTGTGCAGGGGTACGCATTAGTCAAGGTAATTCAGGTAGTATGTACAAGTAGGTAGGGGTAAAGTGACTATGCCTATGCATAGATAATAAACAGAGAGTAACAGCAGCGTATGTGAAGAGTGTAAAGGACTGTGGATGTACGTGTGTGTGTGGCGTCAATATGCATGTGTGTGTGTTTTGTGTGTGTGTCTGTGTGAGTGTGTGTTGGAGTGTCAGTGTAGTATGTGTGTATGTGTGGTTAGAGTCCAGTGAGTGTTCATCAAGCCTGTGCAAGAGAGTCAGTGCAAATAGCCCGGGTAGCCATTTGATTAACTGTTCAGCAGTCTTATGGCTTGGGGGTAGAATCTGTTAAGCAGCTTTTTGTTCCCAGACTTGGCGCTCCAGTACCGCTTGCCGTGCAGTAGCAGAGAGAACAGTGTATGACTTGAGTGGCTGGAGTCTTTGACCATTTTTAGGGCCTTCCTCTGACACCGCCTGGTGATGTACTGGGCCGTATGTAGCGCCTTAGGGTCGGAAGCCGAGCAGCTTCCATACCAAGCGGTGATGCAACCAGTCAGGATGCTCTTGATGGCGCAGCTGTAGAACTGAGGTCCCATGCCTCGAAGTGAGTATAGAAGACATTTAGCTCATCTGGTAGGCTCGCGTCACTGGGCTGCTCACGGCTGGGTTTCCCTTTGCAAGCCCTGCCACATCCGAAGAGTGTCAGAGCCGGTGTAGTAGGATTCGATCCTAGAACTTGTATTGACGTTTTGCCCATTTGATGGATTGGCGTAGCGGTGTTTCTGATAAGCGTCCAGATTAGTGTCCCACTCCGTGAAAGCGGCATCTCTAGCCTTTAGCTCAGTGTGAATGTTGCCTGTAATCTGGTTGGGATATGTACTGTGATAGACCAGGGGGTTTGATCAAAACGTTTACACAGATCAGACATGGACACAAGTGTGATACCTCAGTTTCAAGGGTGTTTATTTAAAACAATTAAAAAAAATAAAAGAAATCTCCAGGAGACCTCTTCCGGGTTACCGCCTTCTGGGCTCCGGGGAATGCTGTCTTCTCTGGGGCAGAACACAGAGCCCCTCGGTTCCAGCAGACCGTGAGGACGTCTGTCCAGTTTTAACCTCTCACTACCTCCAGTCAATCTGCAGTGCCAGAGTGCGCTCTGGGCGTTCGGAAATCCACAGCGTTGTCAGGATGTGTGTTTGTAAATTCAGAGCGTTTCACTCTTGGAACGTTCAGAGCGCACACTGGACGCTCTGGCCAAGGAGTAGGGTTGATCCGAGCGTTCAACGGCAGTCAAGCACCCAAGCTAATTGGCTAACGTTGGCTAGCTACTTCCAGACACAAATTAGAGAACACTTCACTCTGACCATTTTACTCGCCCAAGCATAGCTGGTTAGGCTGTTTTCATGTTATCTAGAGCGTTGGTGACTGTGCTGCTGGCAACAATTTAATCACGCTTTTTTTGCCAACGTTTACAGACACCTTCCATATTCAACAGGCCTTGAGAGTTCACAAATTAGATAGCTATAATTAACTCCATTGAAACGCACAACAACTATACCACTTAGCGAAGAATGACGTGAATAATCAAGTCAATAAACGTTGGGTAGTTAGTTAGATAGCAGATAGTTAATATACATATTTTCCAACATTTTCTTCAAACCTGAAAACGTTGTAAAGCCATGCCCATTTCTGAAGAATTGCATTATGGGCCCTAAAGTGCAGAAGTAGTGTACACTGCTTGGAGAATGTAGTACGACATCCGGGAACTTTTGGCATATTAACTATCCATACTATGATCAATAAGCATATTAAATATTCAATTTACGTCACAAATAGTGAGGTTAGAATGAGTATTCGAACACAGATATAGATTTTCCGCCAAGTTGGGCTTCTCTCTTCCTCTATCCACTAACTTCCGGTGTATGAATTATGTCAATTGTCATCAGGGACTATCTATAAATTCTTAACTTTTGTCACGGGACTCGGACTTTATCCCTCTATGGAAGATTCTATTTGTAAGCTTATACTGGTTGATTCTCAAGATAATAGCCCTAATAATTGACCAATAATAAATGTGATGTCAGAAAAATACAGTAGGATTTTTTCATTTTCTGAATAGCACCATAAAGTCTTAGACACTCCCTCGGTGTGGCGCATTGCAAGACTTGACTCGCAACCTCTGTACATGGGGTTAAAGACGAAGCATGGATCCAATTCAAGAAAAACCGAGCAAGGAGGTCGACATTTACCGTGACACATGGGTCCGCTTCTTAGGTATGCCATAAAAGTGTGTTGTTTTTGGATGTCTTGAACAAGGGGCAACAAGACATAGATAGCTCGAGCTGGGTTGCTAGCTCGTGAGCTAGACAGTTTTTGGTTTGAATTTGATCTACTTATAAATAGATGCTCTATACTTTACGTAATATTGTTTTGTAATGGTTGCATTAGACCAATTCAACGCTCAGCAACACGATCAAATACTAATGTAGTCAAATAGCTAGCAATCTAGTAGCTGCCTTCAAACAGCATTTCACTACACTCGCAATAACATCTGCAAACCATGTGTATGTGACCAATAAAATGTGATTTGAGTTAGGCTAGTGGGTTGGGTGAAATGCATGGTACTTCCTAGTAGTGATTCATTATTGACAAATAAGTAAACTCTCATCACATATTTAAGCACCAGTTCGATTGAAATTATACAATGTCTGGAATTTCACTGTAGTACATTAATACAGTTGTCCCTGCATTGCAATAACATTTATCCATACTGGCCTTAGAGTCAAAAGTGTACAGAGGATATCTGTTCCTTATCATAAGGCAATCAGGTTGATTTCAAGCTAAATGGGCCTACTACATTTATTTTTAAGGAATCAATTAAACTAGCCATTGTGCAATGCATTCTTATTGGCTGGGGGTGACATTGAAAATAAACCCCAGGGCCAGCTGCAGATCGGTGACTGTTATGGCCTGCAGGCACAACTCTGTCTTTCAGTAGCCTACATAGTTAGAAATGACAGAAATTAGTGTTATAGAATCTGTTCAGAATGTACTGTTGTTCTGCCATATGAGTATCATAACTTGTCCCAGAAACAGACTCACTAAAGTAGCAGAATTGGACTGTGCATTGATTGGTTTTTGTTTAGTGCTGCCATTGCCAATGTGTTAGTAGAAGTACAAGCAGGGCTCCAAATTAACTTTTTCTTTGGTAGCCTGGTCCCAGATCTGTTTGTGCTTTTGAAACCCACATCAGTGTGTTGCTAATAGAATAGCTTCAGCCACTGTCACTGGCGCATTACCGGGCTCATCTGATTGCAAACACGTGACTGCCCTCCTTGACAACGTACAAACCCGTTGAACTATAGAAAAGTTTACATTTCAAGCTAGCTGTGGAGGGAGCTTGCAGCACGTTCTTAACTCCATTACACTATCATTCTAACTCCTTTTGATACCAAACATGACATTGGCATGATAATGAGTGGCAAGTACTAGAATTTTAGAAAAAACAGACTGGGCTACTTGGGCTGCAGTGGTCCCCCCACTTTTATGTGCTACGCTCTTCAGCACTCTGCGGTCCCGTTCTGTGAGCTTGGGTGGCCTACCACTTCGCGGCTGATCCGTTCTTGCTGCTAGACGTTTCCACTTCACAATAACAGCACTTACAGTTGACCGGGGCAGCTCTAGCAGGGCAGGCATTTGATGAACTGACTTGTTGGAAAGGTGGCATCTTATGACGGTGCCACGTTGAAATCCACTAAGCTCTTCAGTAAGGCCATTCTACTGCCAATGTTTGTCTATGCAGATTGCATGGCTGTGTGCTCGATTTTATACACCTGTCAGCAACGGGTGTGGCTGAAATAGCTGAATACACACATTTGAAGGGGTGTCCACATACTCTTGTATATAGTGTATCTCTCACATAACCTTGTGTGGTGTGTAAAGGCCTACAGACCTGACGTTAGCGTAATGTTTGCCCACAGGGTGGCAGTATAGGTTCAGCAGTACAGCTCCACCAGGAAGCCAACGCAGCAGGAGGAGCTGTGTAAGCGCTTTAATGACAGACCAAGGGCATTATTAGTCATTCCAACCCTGTTGGAGCGGACAGCGCATATTGCTCCAAAGGTCACCGCCCATTCTATGGAACGAAATGTGTCAGGGGGGTTATTGGATATTAATGTACCCCCCTTTACATGGCAGAGGTCCAAGAGGGACATTTGAATTATTATTCTAATACATTTTGTTTTACCTCAGGCCCCTAGCTCTGATCCGGTGGGGGTTGGATATGATTTGTTTAGAGGCCTCTCACAACAGTGAGGCAGTTAAAGCCTTAATTGCGCTCGTATCTTACCCTGGCATGTCGTCTTGTGCCTACAGGCTATGCCAACGAGGTGGGAGAGGCCTTCCGTGCCCTGGTGCCAGTGAGTGCTGTATGGGCCACATATGCAGTTGCCACCGTGTATGTTTCCGCTGATGCTGTGGACAAGGGGAAGAAGGCTGCCATGGTAAGGAAGGAGGACATTTTGTAAAAGCAACGTCTATGTTCTCATTTTTATCCTGTCTTCATTTGTAGTGATATTATTATTTTTAGGGGTTATGGAATGATTGCCCTGTGAAGCATTTATATTACGAACTGGAGTTTCCAAAAATGTAGAAAACACTCTGAATACTGCCAAATGACATTGCCTTTTTCAACATATGCCAAAGTGAAGCACAGAATGTCACACTCTGTGTCTATCTCTATGCTGTAGGAGCATGGTGACAACCCAGGGAAGACAACCAAGGTGGCTGTAGCGGTGGTGGACACATTTGTATGGCAGGCTCTGGCCTCGGTTGCTATCCCAGGCTTCACCATCAACCGTGTGTGTGCAGCCTCTCTCTACCTCCTGGGCAGAACCACGCGCCTTCCCCTCTCTGTACGCAAGTGGACCACCACGGCCATCGGCCTCTCCACCATCCCTTTCATCATCCACCCCATCGACAGGTGTGTGAGAGAGAGAAATAAGAGTAGCATGTGTACTTTGGCACATCAATGTGTATGGTCCCAAGTGTGCCAAGGTATTAACCTGCAGCTAAAAGTCTCAGCCTGGCTGTGTTTGTGTTCACCAGCCCATTGAGAGAAAAAATCAATACATTAACTTAGCAAACAGCATTACTTTTTCAAGAGAGATGTTTTCAGGGTGCGGTTTGTAGGGAGGGATGGGGGATTCCCCCTCTCTGCTTCTGCCATCCCCAGCTCTGAATGGTTGGTTATATTTAATCCCTAGTGGGGATGGACTGCCCGCAATTTGGGCGGCACATGGCTTTTCCCAGTGTTTGAGGTGAAGTCTCATCCTTGCTACATTTAAACCTTAAAGCCATTCTCCTTCTTTATGCTCTAGGGGAGTGGACTTCCTGCTGGACTCCAGCCTGCGTAAGGTCTACGGTCAATCTTCAGGAGAGGGGCATGACAAATAAGCACCACGCCCACCCTGCAGCCTGGTCCTAGTGTCCCTGGCCTGGACAGGTTCGTTCCACCAGGAAATGTACCCTCCCACGCTCTGACCCAGACAGAACTTCCTCCCAAGCCATCTGAAACCTCTGCTGATCACTCTACTGTAACATCACTGTGAAGCACAAAGCCAGTAGGGTTACTCCACTCCAGTCCTCCAGGTCCACTGTACTGTCTGACACTTGTCTATTCCCATCTTTTCATTTTATACTCCAAGTAATGGGGGACCTATGACACTTTGGCCAGTAAATGACTATGTATCAAGGAGAAAAGTAATCCAACAGACAGTGTTGCCCTCCAGGACTGGAGTTGAATATCCCTGGCTGCTACTGGCCTGCAGAGCCCACCGGTTCATTTTCAGACCTCCACTTAGCGCGTATCCAGGTAACTCTTCATGTTAGCCATATTCGGGTCAATGTCCTTAGACCTGGCATTAAGACCCTATTTTCATTACATGTAAACATCTACTTTTGTTTTTGTTTGTTGTTTATTTCTGCTTCAAATAAGGTCTTATATATATATATATATATTCATTCATTACCGAGGTGAACAGGTTATATGTAACAATTTTTTATGTTTTGGTTAGCACTAAAGATTCAGTTACTTTGGTAGCATCTAAGGTATAGAAAGCACTGTAATAATTGTGTGACGTGCCCTATGCAGAAAGCATATGAAGGGAATATGCATAAAATACGGTAATTATTGTCAAAGATTTACACTTCTCTGGAAGAGGAACCCATCAGTATACAAAGTTGTGCTGCACTATGCAAGTAATACAAGTCATCTTATACAAAAATGGGGAATGTTGGCAATTGTTCATACACCAGAACTAACATTTAGCAATAATTTTCATTTAACTTCTCAGTTATAAGTCCATTTCTGTGTTTTTATTATATTGATTACTTTTAGTGAAGGGAAAAATGCCAAATTCACCAAAATGCAACATTTTTGTGATAGTTTGAATGTTTTTTCTTTCTAATTATTTGCCCACATAATCTTTTTCATCTTTCGATATCAATATATTTTCATGCTGGAAAAATAAGGTTTAACTGTTGTTATTTTATAACATGTTTGTTTTAGCCTTAAAATTATATGTTTTCAAACCTGCTACTGATGTACATTTATATTTTATTTTAGTAGTCAGAGAAATTGAAACACATTTTTTTGGGACAATTATAGTACTTTATAATTGAAAGTGAAAGTTATACTGCAATCGGCAGCTATTTAGCTATTCCCCTACTCTGAAACTGTTTTTAAATATACTGTAGAAAAACAATATACCCTGTATTGTATACATTTATGAATGAATGTATTTTTTTTCCTTCATTTGCAAACAATGTAACATATTCAACATATTTTAAGTTTATTGCTGATAATAAGATTCTTTGTGCATTCATTTGACACTTGTTTAAATTAATACGCAGCCAAAACACTCACAAATACAAGTAATGTACTTAAACCTTCACAAATCCATATCACAGTACAACATTCCTCATGCTGTGGTGTCAGAAAAAAAGGAGTAACTATGGATGTGTTATGACAACACACTCATTGGCAACAAGTAGCACAGAACTGTCTCAGTAGCATTCCTCTGGGGAATTATGACTGACAACTCTCACCAAGAGATATTGTTGCGTAATTGTGTTTGTGGTTTGACAATAAGGTCTAACAAGTTGGGCAAATTGCTGTATTGATTTTAAACAACATTGGCTGCATTGAGAAGTGTGCAGTCACAGCTTTCATTCCCTGCAGCTTGTACTGCAACAACACAACATAGATTAACCAATAAAATGCCTACAGTGCCACTGTCGAAGCCAATCACATCAAAGACCTCAACGAGCCAAGTGTCTTGTTTCAGTCATTTGTCATGATTGAGTAAGCGATCCACAGCTGACAGCAATTCTTTTGATTAGCTGCATTAGCTCACATAAAAAGTCCAGGTGGCGTGAGTGCTGGCATATAGTCAGAATGATGTTTATCCACAGTGTGCTGGTCTTGAGCCTTGTGGTCACAGCTGTGGCCCAAACAGGTATGCCAACACATTTGATAACTTACTAAATGTTTGTGTAAGGCCTGCCTTTATCATTTTTCAAGTTTGGATTCATTTTAATTTTGCTAATATAGAAACCAATTAAGTTGGATGATATTCTAAGTGGCTTTTTCAATGACCCACCTCCTTCCACCTACTATAGGAGTTCCACGAATAAGATACCGGGTAGTTCAGTGGACCATCTCTGTGGAGAGTCCACAGAGTTATGAATCGGATGAGATTCAGCCCTATGAAACACATGGGTTTCAGACTTCTGACTCAGATGAGATTCAGCCCTATGACTCAGATGAGAACCAACCCATTGAATCCGACAAGTCTCTTGGTGCAAATGAACAGGGTGAGTTGATGTCTTCTCAATTACCTTTAGTGTGTTTGCAATACTTTGGTTTGTAGTTTAGGCCATTGACTCATTGAAAATGCATTGTATTTTTCAGGTGAACTGATTGAGTCTCCAGTCTGGTTTCTGTTCCTGGTGGTCCCTATGGTGTTGTTGACAGCTATGGGTGCTCTGGCTGTGGGTTACTACCTGTGTGTGTGGAGGGGAGGTAGATTAGGCTACCGGCCCAGCAGAGACCTATTGACAAACTTTTAATTTGCTTTCTTCTGTTTGGTTTGAAAAATAAATGTTAGTTCCCTGACTCCTGCCTTTTGTAAAAATATACTTACTTGTATGTCCATTACATGAAACATCCACAAGAGGCCCTCGTAGCTTACTGATGTCAGTGACTCGATTGCTACTGGGACAGCTACATGGCACAATGCATGCCAAATCTGGACCTAGGTGATTCTAGGCTGACAGAACAGATATTTCTTTGGGATGGACGAGTTCATCTATTATGTCTCTCCCATGTTAGGGTTGGTAAGCTGTAATTTAGGACAAACTCATTGATTATTCTTGTTTAGGTGATACCCATGGTATCACATTCCGATTGACTGACCTGGTGGTGCTCCTGATTGCTTAACACTTCAGAAACACACTACTGTCCTATATAACTACTGCAATCCAAAGGTTTTATCTTCTGCTGATTCAGAACAACTTTAAAGAGACCCTTGCATACCACCAGGGGTCATAAATGTTTTGTACTCAATACATGCTAGGATCACTAAGGGATTGGCTTTTAAACAATCTGCATATAGAACAGATGGCATGGGAAATCATCAGACAAGTACCTGTTTTGCCTTCCCTGAAACTCTACTCAGGCAGTCAGTTTCTGTTGTGTCCCCCATTGTCATAATCCGAACTGTTGTGATTGCCAGGTGTGTGTCCGTGTGATAACATTTAATTTTGGGTTTGTGAATGGCCTCACATCAAATCCACAAACATTTGAGATTCCCTTGACCAATATTAGGAGGCCCAAGGAGAAAGAGCTGATGAATTGAATTTATCTCCCCATATGTAATGGATGGGGGGTGTTCACAGGGGCTGGGAAAAGGGGAGCATTGTTCGTCTGTCACTCCGATAACCACATCACTCTGATTTGTGCCTGGGTAGTGAAGGCCAAGAGAACCCCCACCCCATCTACGTACCTCAGTCGCTCCCCTCACAATTCATTCAGTAATCAACAGTGCCTAAAATGACTTAGGAATAGAGAGCAGAGATGTTTTTACAGAATATTACATTTTCCACAGGCCTACCCTGACACAATAGTAAATAATTATATGGATTAGAGTAGGCTAGATAACATTTTGTTAACTGTATATTTAGAAATTGTTCATGGACGGATCACATTAAGGGCAATAATTGAAGTTATCCACGGTGGTTGATTTATTGAGGTCAACAGAAGGCTACCTTTGGGTACCAGTGAATGTGTAGATCCATTCATGAAAATCATTCTCCCTCAGACCAAAAGTGAAAACAAAAAGAAACGGCGCATATCAAATCAGACCACAAAAGAAATAGGGGAAGGAAATGAGAGAAAATTATGCGACCTGTCACACTGGCTGCATTTACACAGGCAGCCCGATTTTCCACAAGTTGGTCTTTTGACCAATCAGATCTTCTTACGGGTCTTTTTCAGAACTGATCTGATTGGTCAAAACAATATCAGAATTGTCTGCCTGTGTAAACACAAAACCCTAAGCTAATAAACCTTCAGCTTTAAAAATGATGACCTTACAATAACCTTCAACTGGATACAGCTACTTTCACAGTACATTGCTTTGTCAAGGAGACAAAAAAATGGAATATGTATGTTAAAGGTCCGGCACAGACATCCTATTTCCCAAGTAAAAATAGCCTTTGAATGACCAAAACATCAGCTGTAATGTTTTTACACTATTACAATGCTCAGAATTGTTACCTTTTCTCTCATCTCTAACTTCCAGGAAACCTGAAAGAACATTGTGAGTGGGTGAGGAGCTTATATTCATGAGCTCACCTTGACTGACAGCTTTTTAAAATGCCCTTGTGGTTGTTGCCAGGTAACAAGGTAAGCAATGGGCCACATGCCAATGATGGCATGACAAACTATGGGCCACATGTCAGTCCAAGCCTCAACCCTATTTCCTCTGCAAAATGCTCTCATGGTAAACAGAGCTGATTATGGCGTGTTGGATATCAGACAAAGAGCAGGAAAACGCACTTGCATTTCTATTGTTTTGTAACTAATTACAGAATACAGTTAATTGATACACTTCTTCACCAGAATTAGTAAAGCCTGAGTCCCTTTATAGAACAGGGATGGGCAACTTTGATGGGGGCGGTGACAAACAAAAGCAGTTTGCAATTCTACAAATTGTACCAGAAGTGGAGAGAATGTTTGCAGTTTTTTTTATATGATATCTGAATGAGAGTGACTAACAAAATCAATGGGGGTCTTCCGGTCGGTAATTCGACCAAGTTTAGATAGTTGGCTAACTTACAAATCTAAATAATGTTAGCTGAATTGAGCTAATTGAGTGACAGTCAGTGACTGACATAACAAGAGAAAAACTGCTGATGCATAACCAGGCCTATAAAAGGGGGCCCCAGTTGCCCATCCCAGCCTTTAGAAACTTCGACATAAGGGAATGTGGGTGAAAACGGCATACAATAAGTGTACTGGACAATTTATTGGTGCCTCTGCATTAGCATTATAAATGACAATATGTACAGAATTGTACGTATTGATCAGACATTTATTGCATCATTTACAATAGGCCAGCATAGCGAAATATTGATCAACATGAACACTCATGAGAAATAAAGGGTGGGAAATGATGGTGAGACAATAATATAGCCCCCCGGCCTCCCTAAAGTGTGCAGGACCCATTGTATTGTATCATTTGTAACACTCATCTCCTGTCCAAATGCTTGAAAAAATAATACTAAGTAATAAAATGTGATTTCATATCACATAGAAGTGAATTACTTAGGCTTTAAATCAAATAAAATCAAATTGTATTGGGTCACATTCACGCATTTAGCAGATGTTATTGTGGGTGTAGCGAAATGCTTGTGTTCCTAGCTCCAACAGTGCAGTAATATCTAACAATACACACACATCTAAAAGTAAAATAATGGAATTAAGATATGTAAATATATAAATATTAGGACAAAATTAAATGAAACCAACTACAGAGATTGATGGGGAGTGGGAGAGGAGGGGGACCCATGTACCCCGCTTCAATCAAGCAGGCTTCAGTCATCCCCAAGATTGCAGCAGAAGACCAATCCAGCTATGGCCTTCTCCTTGACAGGCCTCTCACTCTGGGCAGACAGGGGTCTTGGGATTGAAAGCTCGCACAGCTTCCCCGCATACAGCGCTAGATCAAAGGTGGCCTCATTAAGAAAGAGATCCAGGAGCCTGTCTATGTAGCCTGTAATGTTTTTGAAAAGGGAAATATCTGTTAAACGGATAGTGCATTTAATTTCCTTACGACGCTACCAATTTGTTGATGTAGCGATTTTATTCATTCTACAATGTGTTTTCTGGTGTTTTTGAAGAAGTACTTAATTTTAAATGTTTGTGTGCCTGAAATGCTCAATTGATGCAGATTTGAAATGAATAACTATGACTTACAGTATGTTAGGTCTGTCTTCACAGGCTTCACAGCATATCCCCCCTTTTTGCATTGGGAAAGCTGCATTCCTGATGAGGTGGTGTTTTAACCAGGTAAGCCAGTTGAGAACTAGTTCTCATTTCCAACTGCGACCTGGCCAAGATAAAGCAAACCAGTGTGACAAAAAACAACAACACGTCCGCACTGCTACGCCATCTTGGATCATCAATGGTCCTGAACAGAATATCCAGTACAGTACATTTAAACTATGATTTGTATCAGTAAGGAATACAGTAGAGAACAGAATACAGTAGAGAAGGAATACAGTAGCGAACAGAATAAAAACATAGACCAAGTGTTAGAAGTAATAATACAAATGCAGGTGGATCAATATGTGAATACATGTCCTCAGAGGTTAGAGAAAAATAGCTTCTGCGGTGTCTTCTACAAATGGATGTTCCGGTTTTCAGGGGAAATGGAAGATAACAAGGCTGACACTCCATCTTAACTCCTCCTCCACATTTACTGGATCGGTTGAACAGTGCAAAAGAGAACATACCCCAACAGTTGTTTATTATTGTCAAGTCCAGAATGTGGGGGATGTAGTTTCAGACTGCTACATTAGGTTAGAGCAAAAACAACAGAAAGGGTCAAATGTCAATAATATGGTTTGGCTGATAGGGTTAACTGTATTGCCTCCATTTCAGAACCATATGGCCTTCATTCCAAGGTGTGAAAAGTGTAACAGATTTGTGATACTATAGTGAGGGTTGATTTGATACTGTATAGTGTGATGTGGGCTGGAATAGTCTGTAGGCTCCCAGTGTTTCTCTCTTTTTTTAAATGAGTCTGGAGAAGTTAAAAAGTGAGCAGGCCATCAGCAATACATTATGTATGAGGAACTCCTGCTGGATTTTGTTCAGGTGGCATCATATGGGTCAGCCAAGTGGAAATGCTGCCCGTTCACTTAAGGCCCACTATCTGTGGTAATCTCTCTACATGAAAGCAGCACAGTCATGGTTATCATTGTACCTGATATTTGAGATGGGGATTCAGCCTTTTTTTATGTTGCTGTATGTTTGATGTGGTTATATGACTACAAAACATACATTGGTTATACCATCTCATCTGCAGATAGTGTTGACAAATTGTGTACTTTGGGGTTATTGGGTTGTTTTTTTATTTTTTATTAATGTACTAATCAATGGAGAAAATATGTTTGACATACTGTAAATAACAAAATCACATTTTCTTTTGAAGTACAATTTTCTTTTGAGGGGTTTATGGAACAGCTCTTAATTTTCTAAATTTCAGTTGGAATCTTAAATACTTTTAACTAGCCTGGAGAAAGAAATGTTCATGACATATTTCACTACTTTGCTGCTTAGTTTCAGCCAAATAGGGATTAAAGGAATAATGAAGGGCTTTAGGGAAAAACATTGATGAAGTTGTCCATTCTTTGTGAATATGATAAGTACAGATCTAGTTTGATTATAAAAAATATATGCCTAGTTAGAATATGGAACATACATGCCGAGTTAGAAACCTCCACACATGTGAACCTGAAACTATGACAGTATGTTCTATTTTGATTAATTAAGTAAATGAAAAATACCCAACAAAAGAAATTGACATCTGCCTCAAATTAATCAAGGGTCACATATTTTAAGTAAAATATGAAAAAGCCTGCAAGCCCAGTCTAGGTAATCCTCCTAAACCTGGAAACTCTTTCCTGTAATATATCTAACATACATTTTGATTAACATAGCTGTTGTCCTTGAGCATGACATTAAATAATGCTTGATATTGTTTTGAATGAACTATCACATGACAGAACCTACAAAGCCCTTTGAGCTTATCCCACCAAATCACAGAGGAGCACATCGAAACCACAGCCTAGTGCCTTTTCTGATGCAGTATGTTGCAATAAGTCAAACACAGGGAGATGTGTACCAAACCATAACGCTAAAACAAGGCCAACAAATTCCTCTCGAGCAATGAATGAGTAATTCTACTCAATGTAATTAAATTGTGTTTCAGTGCTCGGAAACAAAGCTTTCTAGCATTAGGAGAGGCAAGTGGAAAGCACATAAAATCCAAGTAAGCGCCATACGCTGGAAAATAATGCCTGATCAGGATCAATTATATTGGGCACAGTAGACTCCCTCACACAGGGAGAGAGGACCTTGGCGAGGGGACTACATTCTACTCACAAACATAGACACGCATCATACTAATTAGCCAACTATAGGAAGGGAAGATATAGAAGACACACAACAAAAGAAGAACAGTCAAATCAAATCAAAGTGTATTTTTCACGTGCGCCGAATACAACAGTTGTAGACCTTACAGTGAAATGCTTACTTACAAGTTTAATTAAAAAAATAAGTATTATATAAACAATAGATAAGTAAAGAAATACAAAAAAAATGTAAAAGGACAGTAAAAAATACATACAGTTGAAGTTGGATGTTTACATACACTTAGGTTGAAGTCATTAAAATTCATTTTTCAACCACTCCACAGATTTCATGTTAACAAACTATAGTTTTGGCAAGTCGGTTAGGACATCGACTTTGTGCATGACGCAAGTAATTCTTCCAACAATTGTTTACAGACAGATTATTTCACTTATAATTCACTATATCACAATTCCAGTCGGTCAGAAGTTAACATACACTAAGTTGACTGTGCTTTTAAACAGCTTGGAAAATTCCAGAAATGTATTCAAGGCCTACCTTCAAACTCAGTGCCTCTTTGCTCAACATCATGGGAAAATCAAAAGAAATCAGCCAAGACCTCAGAAAAAAATGGTAGACCTCCACAAGTCTGGTTCATCCTTGGCAGCAATTTCCAAATGCCTGAAGGTACCACGTTCATCTGTACAAACAATAGTACGCAAGTATAAACACCATGGGACCACGCAGCCGTCATACCGCTCAGGAAGGAGACGCGTTCTGCCTAGATATTAATGTACTTTTGTGCGAAAAGTGCAAATCAATCCCAGAACAACAGCAAAGGACCTTGTGAAGATGCTGGAGGAAACAGGTACATAAGTATATATATCCACAGTAAAACTAGTCCTATATCGACATAACCTGAAAGGCCGCTCAGCAAGGAAGAAGCCACTGCTCCAAAACTGCCATAAAAAAGCCAGACAACGGTTTGCAACTGCACATGGAGACAAAGATCGTACTTTTTGGAGAAATGTCTTCCGGTCTGATGAAACAAAATCAGAACTGTTTGGCCATAGTGACCATCATTATGTTTGGAGGAAAAAGGGGGAGGCTTGCAAGCCGAAGAATACCATCCCAACCGTGAAGCACGGGGGTATCCAAAATTATGTGGATATATTGAAGCAACATCTCAAGACATCAGTCAGGTAGTTAAAGCTTGGTCGCAAATGGGTCTTCCAAATGGACAATGACCCCAAGCATACTTCCAAAGTTGTGGCAAAATGGCTTAGGGACAACAAAGTCAAGTTATTGGAGTGGCCATCACAAAGCCCTGACCTCAATCCTATGACTATGCATAGATGATAAACAGAGAGTAGCAGCAGCGTAAAAGAGAGGGGTTGGGGGGTGGGACACAATGCAAATAGTCCGGGTAGCCATTTGATTAGCTATTCAGGAGTCTTATGGCTTGGGGGTAAAAGCTGTTGAGAAGCCTTTTGGACCTAGACTTGGCACTCACGACACATTAAAGATTATGGAACAAATACTGAAAGAACTGCAAACATAATTGCATGCTGAACATGAGATGAAAATATATGACACAGTTATAAATGGACACGGCCAAACAATCAGGCAGCCTGCAGAGAAAGCAAGAGACCTGTAGCCACAGAAGTGCTTTGGGGAAGTGGCTTGAAGTCTCTCTCTCTCTCTCTCTCTCTCTCTCTCTCTCTCTCTCTCTCTCTCTCTCTCTTTCTCTCACTCTCTGGCTGAATTTTCCTGGGTGGAATGATGGATGAGCTGGTGTCAGCCTGTATTCATTATAATGCAGACCATCTATTCTTCTGTGAGACGCCCTGTGCTCCAGGAAATGCCAGAGTGGTATTGCGCTCAGGAGGGAAGAGAAACTCACGTCTGATCATAGAGGAATCTGCTGGGGCTTTTGTTGATTTACCACGTAGTGATGATCAATCAATCAGTAATGAAGATAGTGTTCTACTGTGTTCTTTTAGAGCACTTAACGTAGGCTCACTATGCCATGATTACAACCCTTTTCATGGCTCGCTTTGCACACTGTGTCACCTTCAACTAATACGGCCATTACACTGTTGTGTGTGTCTGTGAGAAATATGTAGGTCATGCCTATAAAACAATTGAAACAATAAATTATTCAAGATGGTTTCTTCACCTAAAGCAAAGCTTGTATAAGAGGGAACGTTTGCAGGGACATGCAGTGAAGCACTTTATTTGGATACACAGGTTCTTGGCTTGATGTACTACATTCATCAAAACTAAACTAAACTAATAGCAGTTCTGTTCCAATGATTAGAGTAGCTGTTGATGGCGGTGAGTGTCAAAGGATTTATGTCCACTGTCCCTGCAGATGTTTGTGGGCTTGACTGGGTAGAATGCTACTGCCACACAGAGGGACACACAAATGAACCAAAACAAGACTAACCACAGAGTCTAGACACAGACATTATATCTAATTGTTATAGTAATGCATCTTTCCCTTCTAATCTAGCTCAAGCCACCGAGATATGCTGTGAGGAGGAATGTATATTGTATGGAAATATAATTATCTAAGTGAAAAGCACTTCACTGTATGAGCCATCTAGCTTCTCACCACAACGTTGTAATGCTACATGGGAGAGTATAGAGTTCTGGAGGAGGTATTGAACAAGGAGAAAAAAGTGAAAATGAATTCTGGCTTGTTCCCTGAGCAGGGGGATCAATAACGGCGAATAGGCTGAGCTCTCACCCATCTGATTCATATCTTAGTTTTTTCTGCTTTTCAGCTCGAAACACAAGGCAAGATGCCAGCCGTATATTAGCAGGCAGATATAGCAGGTTTTTCTTCCATACATGCAGAAAGAATAACAGCATGAATTGGCTATCATAATGCGATAGCTATCACCATCTCGTGACGTCTGTGGCGGACTGGCCTTTTCTAAAAAGCCCATAGGACTGAAATGTTATTCGATGAATAAACCTGCAATGAAGGCCTTGCATGGATATAATGTACACAAAAGTCACATAATAATACAAGACATTGTAATATACACTGAGTGTACAAAACATTGCTCTTTCCATGACTATGGGGGTGGTTTCCCGGACACAGATAAGCCTAATCCTAAACCAAATTGTACTCTTAAACTGAACTAACTGAAATTGCATTTCTCACACTGTCAGGCTCTGATCATAGGGAGGCCTTTGGCTCCCTCTAGTTTTCTATGGTCAGAGCATGACATATCTATGTATTCTGTTTCTATGTTTGGTTTTTTGTTGATCCCCAATTAGAGGCAGCTGCTTCGCATTTGTATTTTGTCTTTGTTCAAGTTCGGTTATAATAAAGTATGTTGAACTATATCAGCGCTGCGTGTTGGTCTGCCACTCCTTCCGGACGTGACAGAATGAACCACCAAACGAGGACCAAGCCGCGCTTTACGGTAACGGAACTCCTCGGAGGATTCGAGACGGACTCTGAGGAGGAGGACTGTTACAGTCTGTTTCCGGACCCACCACGGGATCCAGGGAGGAGGAGACATCGGCGGGGCCCATGGTGGACAGGAGAGAGGGATGGTTGGATTCGGGGGCGTGTACTGTCAGGCTCTGATCATACTTTCTATGTTTGTTTTTTTGTTGGTCCCCAATTAGAGGCAGCTGCTTCGCATTTGTCTCTAATTGGGGGGCCACATTTAAGTTCAGTATCTCTGTCTTTGTGTGCTTCATTGTTGGGAAATAGGTGTAGGAAACCTATTGTGGGGTGTTCGTGTATTTCGTCTTTGTTGTTTTTGTTCAAGTTCGGTTATAATAAAGTATGTCAAACTATATCAGCGCTGCGTGTTGGTCTGCCACTCCTTCCGGACGTGACACAGACATGGTTTAAAATAGTCTCAGACTCCCTAGTCTAGATTTAAGAAGTCTGATTTCCAGAAGGATGATTAGAGTTCATCTAGATCTAAGTGAAGGATTAAATAAATTAAACCTGGCAGTTTTAACTTCAGATTAATGGATGTTGGCCCCCAGATTGACCTTAGCAAAGGAGGAAAATTGATTACCTGGACTACTTCAATGATGATCAATTATGATCAAAGAGCACCACCAAGGCCAGACAAAAGGTATGTTATAGACAGGCGCAATCCACTGAATGATTTTCATGAAATCAATTTCCGTGATTGTTTCCGTATGTACAAAGAAAGCGCAGCTGACATTATTTGTTTGCTTGAGCCAAGGCTTTTATCTGACTCTCTTTGGGGAAGGCCCATCCCTCCTTCCGGAACAAGTACTGATCCCCTATAGGTTTTTGGTATCTGGAACCTTCCATCGTGAAACAGGAGAGTTGTGTGGTGTAAGTGAACAAAGTCTGCAATGTTTATGTGAACTGAAAGACAATTACATCAAGTTCCTTGATGCTGCTGCCCAAGCCAACTACAAGCTAGAGTTCTATGAATAGGGGAAGTTCCCTGGAGTCATTGGCTGTATAGATGGATGACATATTCCCATCAAGTTCCCCTCTACAGCAGATGTACAGGAATCGTAAAAACTGGTTCTCAATAAATATACAAAGTGTGTGCACTCCCAATTTGCTGTTTTCCAATATTGTTGCATGTTGGAAAGGTGCAACTTATGACTCAAGTATTTTCCAAAACTCCTCTTTTATATGCTCAGCTTGAAGGAGGACAACATAGTGGAATCATACTTGGTGGGTATGCACAGACCAACTTCTTCCCAATCTTCATGCAATTGGACCTGAGCAACAACAGTACAACCAAGCTCAGATTCGCACCAGAGGTGCAGTGGAGCGTATGTTTGGTGTATGGAAGAGTCGTTTCCAGTGTCTTAGAGAAACATTGCGCTTTCAACCAAGATGCGGCATTGTCATAATTACAACAGCAGTGCTTCACAATTACCTCAAACAGCATGGCTACCCAGATCCTCGCATTGAAGATGTTCCCATGGTTGAGGCAGACAATGACAGAAATGGACAAGCCTGCAGAGATGCTTTTGCTATGGAGCACTTCTCACAACAAAGATGGCTCAAGTGTAAATATCGGGACCCTGAACTGGTGCTGGTTTGAGAAGAACATTGGAACTGCTGCTGCTTCCAGTTTCTCCTCCTCCTCCTTCATAGTCAACTCAACATGAAGGATTCACATCTTCATATCATGCTCTTCATTTAAATACATTAGTTTGCGCTCTTGAAACTCCATGGTCAGTTTCTCATGCATGCTCAGCCTCTGTCTTTGTCCTCCGGCCTAGGTTAGTGACACAATCTGCCCTCCTCTCTGCTCTAGGTGTAACGGGCTGACCTTCATCCTGTCTTATCCCCTCCAAGATATGGTGATCATCTGCCTCTAGAAAATGATTACATTACATGCATTAGAGAACATTATTTCTTCAAGAGTTGAGTTCATTACTTCATTTTTATTATGGGAGTGCAAGAGATGACTGACAACATTACATATTAAATGAATGTGTCCTACCAAATGAAGATTGGAATACCCGAGCCGACAAGGTGAAAAACTTGTCGATGTGTCCTTGAGCAAGGCACTTAACCCTCATTTGCTCCAGGGGCTGACCCTGTAGGTAGGCTGCCATTGTAAATTAGAATTTGTTCTTAACTGACTTGCCTAGTTAAATAAAAGGTTAAATAAAAACAATCAGAGTCTTGAAATGCTCCCTACAAGCAACAGCATGTGTCTTCTTTAAGTTTTTATTTCTATTTCACCTTTATTTAACCAGGTAGGCCAGTTGAGAACAAGTTCTCATTTACAACTGCGACCTGGCAAGTTGATTTGTATGTTTTTCTACAGGACCTTAGAAAGTAAAGACATTATAGAAGTGATATTAGTAATTATGTATGATATTGTTTGTGTTACATTTAGCCCCCCGTTTTGTGTTACACAAGAAATTTCAAAGTGACTCTGATTTCTAAAAGTGGGCCAACAATAAATACAGTATCTTACCTGAAGTTGTTGTAGCGTCCTTCTGTTCACTCTTTCATTTGAGTTGAATTCATTACAATTGGCTTGACACAATTCGATTCAAGAGGGTTTTTTCAAAGTCACTGAAATTCTTTTAACATTTTCTTTTACCTCCATCCATTGTTTGGTTTAGATGACTTGCTCCAATTCCACACAATGCTGATGTATTAGTGTCCCATCCCTTACCTTAGTCTGGGACTCCCTAGTCTAGCACTAATTCATCTGAAGTTAAGCAACATCTCAGAAAGCAATTTTTTACATCTGGATTAATTCAAGTAGAATTAGCCTAGTCCTAATTTAAATGAAACTGACCAGGTGAATCCAGGTGAAAGATATGATCCCTTATTGATGTAACTTGTTAAATCCACTTCAATCAGTGTAGATGAAGGGGAGGAGACAGTTTAAAAAATCTATTGACACACCTGTGCTAATTAACATAATAAAACAATTCCCATTAAAATCCGAAATATCTGTTATTTTGCATGGGCTGCGTCTCAATCCACCACATCTGTCTATGTTGGCCTTCCGCATCTGCGGTGGAAAGTGGCAGAGCTACAGTGCTATTTGTCAGACCAGGAGACATCCCAAAAATCGGTCTTCTCCTGAAAACGTCTGTAGCGTCCGAACGATTTGGTCTACTAACTATGGAAAGGGGAGACTCCCATGAACACGATGGTGTTCTCAGTTTTACCCTACGACCACCACAAGCGTCGCAGGACTCATCTGAAGGTAACCCATACAAATAAATGGAAGTACGGAGGTAGTTTTGTGCCAACAAAAAAAGGGGTTAAATATGTATCAAAAAAACAAAACTATTTCTCCTAGATATAGGACAGACTTCAAAACCTTATTTATTATGATTTGTTTTACTGTCTTTTTTGCTGTTTATGAATGTGTTATTCAATGTGTTTCTATGGGCTATAGTAGTAAACGCCAAATGCAATATTTTATCAAATAATTTTTGTATATATTTTGCTGACATGCAGGGGTGCCAATGTTCAAAATCAAATAGCTAAATGATCGATGGTATAGATAGATAGATAGGTACTTTATTGATCCCCCGGGGGGGAAATTTCATAAAGCTATCTATTTCGTATAGCTATCTTAAAACAATTCCATATGTCAGCTTAGATTTTTTTAGACAGATTGTTATGCCTTGAGACAATTGAGACATGGATTGTGTATGTGTGCCATTCAGAGGGTGAATGGGCAAGACAAAAGATTTAAGTGCCTTTGAACGGGTTTGTGTAAAGATCTGCAACGCTGCTGGGTTTTTCATGCTCAACAGTTTTCCATGTGTATCAAGAATTGTTCACCACCCAAAGGACATCCAGCCAACTTGACACAACTGTGGGAAGCATTGGAGTCAACATGGGCCAGCATCCATGTGGAATGCTTTCGACACCTTGTAGAGTCCATGCCCTGACGAATTGAGGCTGTTCTGAGGGCAAATTTTTTTTGGTTTTGTACACTCAGTGTAGCATTAGGAAGGTGTTCCTAATGTTTTGTACACTCAGTGTAGCATTAGGAAGGTGTTCCTAATGTTTTGTACACTCAGTGTATACTATAGTCCCTCTCTTTCAGGCTTGCATGGCTAATAATATTGATTGGGTCAAAATAATCATAAAGATGTATTAGTTGTATAGTATAGTGGACAGAATGTGTAGACCTAGGTTTACTCTATTAAACTGAACACTGAGTAAGATTTCTGACTGTGAGTGTGGTTAACAATTATATTAACTTAATTGACAATCGCATGGGGAAAAATGCAACAGACTTCAAACAATGAATGATAGTTTATTGATTTATTGGACTAAATGTATTGTAAATATTTTGTATTCTCACATCACAATGCCTTTGCCGTCATTGCACAATTCACCTCAGGGCACAACCTCAGAAAGAAGCATTGTGAGGTTGTTACACTGACTATTACATTGTTACACTGGGATGTCATATTGCTACAGTGTAACAATGTCGCACTGTGTACCAATAAAAGAGTTGAAAAGATGACAAGCTGAAGTGACACTTACTGTGACACTCTCATGGATGTCATTGATTATGACATCCCCTGGCCCTGGGGACACTGTAGATATGCTCTATTGTGACTGGTTACATTATGTAATAATCATAATGCAACAATATATTACCATTTAACAATGAAGGAAATTGATGTAATAATAAAATGTGTAGGCCTGGTAATAATTCCATTGATACATTTACTGCAACAGTTCTATTGTTAGGTGTAACAATGTAACACTCATATGAATAGCCTACACTGTAACATTTAGGGAGATGATGTGTGATGTGCTTCGATGACAGCCGATTGTCATTGAGAGCCTTTGGCGCCTCTAGCGTCGCATCAAAGCCTGTATCAAAGATTCTAAAAAGTGCTGTAATCCCTTGCTTTGATCACGTGAGGACTCTACTTGGCCAAATGGGAAGCGAGTCTCTCGTAGGCTGCCGGCCGCCATTACACTGCTATGCGTGGTGGGCTGGCACATAGTGCGCGATGCTGCTAGCGGCCGTTCGCGTAAGCACTCAGCACGCTCACATATACACACACAGAGTGAGAGCCACGCATATTTATACATAGCCTACACACATACGCTTACTTACGAATATTACAGAAAATACACTGACTGAGACATAAACAATGCCTGGAAAGGGATTCGTTGCTTCTGAATTCCTTGACGAGAAACATCCCATATAATCGATGTTTTAATTTTTTATTTTAAACAATCATACATCTTGCCTTAAGAGGGAACACGTTTCTAAAAACTGTATGATGTTTTTTTAAAGGGAGATAACGTTGAACATTTATTTGATCATCATAACGTCCGACAAGGATTGTCACCATTGCTGGATTGTCAACGTTTTCTTGGATACATTATTGCAGCTACTGTTATTTCAAGCTAAACAAATATTTGAAGGTCTAATTGCTGGGAGACTGGGAGGACATTTCGTAATGATATAAAACAGAGAGGAAGGAAGGATTTTTTTTTTAAACCTCGGTCTGCTGCTGCCGTTTTCCTGCTGTTGGACGGAGCATACTTTTTTTTTCCGTTTGAAGAATACGTAAACGTTTAACATTGACACATTTAATAGCCTTTTTGGTTGCGAGACCAACAACTCTCTTGCGGTCCACCTTGGATTACCCGACGAAAGAGCAAGCTTTATTTTTAGCATCGCTTGTCTGCAGTCTGGCGTTATTTGTAAAGTGAAACAAGGATTAAACATTCCTGTTCACAGTTGCCTGTTGTATGTGGTAGGCTACATTGTGAGGGGAACGGTGGTGTTAAGAAAGAAAGCTATTAATAGCTCATGCAATTCTCGAAAACTATCACAACTGGTGCATCAGCTTGCCTTGTGGGGGCTGACGGAATCGAATTCAGATTTCTTTCATGCAATTTGCAACAGACTGGTCTTCGACACCTAAACGGTCCATTTAGTAGTGTTTCATTGGAGGATAATAACCCCTTAATAAACTACAGTGTTTTTCTATAAGAAGTTCTCGGACTAACCACGCATTTTGATGGATTTTTGCGCTCAGGAAGAAAATAATATATCTACTTCGCATGGATTACACTATTATTTAATCATTAAAGTATCATCGGAAAGACTGGCATGGAAACGGGTGGACATTTCTCTCAATGGATTAATACACGGATACAGTTTAGCCTAGCCTACATGCTTTCTGCGTTTGACAGTGATCAGGTTTGGATCGCCTGAGCTGGACTGTAACAATGTTCTGATCTGCGAACACACTTGGATGTACAAAAACTAACCATTCGTTTTGGTAGGCTATACAATATAAGGGGTTATTGATACGTTTAGAATTCTTTCTTTGAACACGCCCTCTGTTCAGCCGGGTTATTTTTATGACAGTTGACAAAATATTTGGGCTACTTGAGGTTAGCCATTGATCTGTTAGACAATTACCCGTGTTTTGGCGGTGGCGTGGCATACTTGTGAGGGAACCGATTTGCCACCACTGCTCGGTCTTGATACCGATAAAGGATTTCGACATGCCCATTACTGACGACCCGATCGGCGGACGATTATGACTACAGCAGCGAATTGGGTGGCTAACGGGGCAAGCCTTGAAGACTGCCACTCCAACCTCTTCTCTCTGGTACAGTAAAACAAATAATGGGCGCACATAAAGACACACGAACGAGGCGTGAGACCGTAGTAGGCACGCTTAGATCTGCACTCGCCGTACAAAGGTGAACCAATTGTCGGTGCCGTTATTAGCCAATCATTAACTCGAGCTACTGGGCCGGGAAAACTACCATATTTTATCACTAATCGTGTTATGATAATATATACTACTTCAGAGGCTTTAACACCACATTGTTTTGTAGCCTGTTCAAATATATGCAGCCTCATAAAAATAGTAATATTGCCAGTTTATTATTCATATAATTTGTAGGCCTATCATTTATTTTAAATTATCCAAATTATGTCACTATTGCTTTTTTTCTTAGCCAACATCAAAGGCAGCATTGTGATGTGACATTGTGCAAAGACACATTGAACAAGCAGACATAGACCTACTTAAAAAACAAGCCAGACCGAATACTGAAGAATAAGCTGGAACACTTTCCCTTAACTGCACTTCTCAACAACAGACTTGGAAAGAGCATTTCCACTTTAGCCTCTATCAAGGATTTTTTGAGTTGGAGGAAAAATTCGAGGCATTTTTTGATGTTCTGCAAATAGTTGTGTAATTGTAGCGATGCATAGGCTACTGCTCAAACACAACAGAGCATTCAACAGTAGCAGGTTATGACACAAAAGGGCAATTATTATATATATAAATATATATTTTTTTATTCTTTATTTAACTATGCAAGTCAGTTAAGAACAAATTATTATTTCCATTGACGGCCTACCTACAGGGTCAGCCATAGTAGGACGGCACCCATGGGGCAAATTAGGGTTAAGTGCCTTGCTCAAGGACACACCAACAGGGCTTTCACCTTGTCAGCTCGGGTATTCAAACAGGCGACCTTTCGATTACGGGCCAAAAGCTCAAACCGCTAGGCTACCTGCCGCCCATTATATCTGAATTACTGTGAAATGAGAGGCATCCAAAAACAATGTATTAAACCCTTAACCCCCTGCTCTAAGGGGAGGTGAAGTAATGTGTTCCGTACTAGAAAGGAAACATGAGCATGTCTGCTAGACAGTAGCATATCTCAAGTTTACAACGGAATGTCCACTTTCAAAGTCATTATTGGAAGAATATATGCATCTTTTGCTCGGATCACCAAACAAACCTTTCATCTTACATGCTTTAGCGGAATTCACAAGTTTTCTGCTATTGCCTCAAGGCTATCCCAATCCTCCACATCCCAAACTTTCCTCAACATTGTTCTTCACTGAGGGGGACCTTGCACTTATTGAGTTAACTGCATTGCACTACTACTACATGCACTGAAGTGGAAAGGCATGTGGATTGGATTTAGCTTGGGTATGGGGTCAGGAGCCACAACAACAATAAGGGTCCTGGGGGCGTTTTAGTTTATGATGCTGGTAGTCATGTTCAACTATAGCAGCAGTGTTTCTCTGACACTACACTGTTTACTATCAAGCTCTCAGTGTGGTTTGTAAGGGTTTGCGGCAGCAGGTGAGCCATTCCACCAATTCAGCCAGCCAGTGTCGGGGGAGAGGAGGGAAACCTTTGCGGGAGATTTATCCCATGCCGCGCAAATTCAGAAAAGCCCTCCTGATTGATTTACTGCTCTCTGTTGGTATACATGAATTTAATCCGATCAAATCTCAGTGCTTTTAGTGTAGCTCCCCTGTCAGTCTGTCTCTCAGCGCAGCTGTGGAAACAGAGTAAAACAGTGATTATGGTTTCCTCAACTTTCTAAGCACTGTATTTTCCCTCCAAAAGACTCCCCCTCCATTATCATGCTGTGCAGAGGGCTGGCAAGGCTACATGCTCTCTCTGTCTGTGTAAACAGCTTTAGAAAGGTGAGAAAGAAGAGTTACGTCCGCTTGTTGTTAATTTAGTCACTGTGATGGCTGTTACATAGTCAGAGTCAGATGAACACTAATGACAAACCAGTGTTTAAGGAGGGAGAGAGATGGGGAGGTCAAATAGAAAGGCTGCAATTTAGAGTTATGTTTTCATATGCTGTTACTATTATATTACTACTAATACTTATACTATGGCTATTGTGTACAACATATTTGTCATATTTGTGTGATTGTGTTTACATGGGTGGCAGTTATGGCTAAATATTTTCACACCTCTGTCTCAGGGTGCTTTACCAGCGAAAGCCCTTTTCTGACAGCCTGTTGAACAGAATTCCACTGTGCAGTAACCTTGTCTGAATGATTTACTACATTATCACATACATACAAATAAATAAAAGTATAGCAGTAGCCAGCATATCTTTATTAAAAACAGATTACTGTCAGCCTATTTCGATTGAACTGTGAGACATTTCACATTTACATTTTAGTCATTTAGCAGACACTCTTATCCAGACCGACATATAGGAGCAATTAGGGTTAGGTGCCTTGCTCAAGGACACATCGGCAGATTTTTCACCTAGTTGGTTCGGGGATTCGAAACGAGCAACCTTTTGGTTACTGGCCCAACCGCCAGACACCTCTCTTTCACATTAATCTCAGCATCATTATGGCTGGTAGGACAGAAACAGATGAGATCTCAGAAGAAAGGAACTGGGAAGCCGGGAGCATAAGAAAGAGGGGCGAAGAAGGAAGTGAAGTCTTGTTTAAAGCACAAGAATGTCTTTCTTTTTATTGCTGGAAAAAAAAATCTGTTTTCGTTTTAGGAAAGTATTATGTGTGATGTGCATTTCCTGAGCACTAGTCTCGGCCCATTTGAGAGAGAGAAAGCGAGAGAGAGAGAAAGAGGGAGAGAGCATGGCCAAGACTCTGTAGGCTGGGCAGGTTCTTTACAATGACTCATGCCCGAGTCACTGCTGAAATATGAAACGGAAGGAGCGCACAGCCTGATGCAGGGACCATCAGCATGTGATGCAGGGACCATCAGCATGTGATGCAGGGACCATCAGCATGTGCGCACACATACAACCTAACACACACACTGGGGGAAGCAAACACAGAGACAAGCTTGCAAAAACACACAAAAATGTATCATATTATGCCCATAAACATATTCACAAACACACAGGGACATGTACGCGTGGACAAACAGGTTGGATTCTCTTACTTTAATTAAAAGAGTCCTCCTGTCCCCCAGACAGGGCTGTGGGGAGTGAAACACTGGTAATTAAGTGTCGTCAAGTGGAGTTATAATGTGATCAGCTAAGAGGTGCTCATTAGACAAACTGTATTCCAATAGAGCTCCATGCATGTATAATGATAACCAAGCACCAAAGATAGAGAGAGTAAAATAAGAAATGGGCTGGGTAATATAATTGAACAGGAGGGCCCATTACATTTAGGTTACTTAGTGGCCCTGCTCATAAGGAGCTATGATAGTGGCCAGTATTAAAATGTTGAAGTATTACTACTACATGCTCAACCGGGACGTTGTCCTTTAAGGACTAAAAAAGCATCCAGCCAGGAATTCTGGGACGCCAACTGTAGATCTCCAGTCCAATGCCCTGTGGTCTTTCTCCATCTGGCCAGCTATAGCTCTCCATCTCTCCGGGCTCTAGTAGCCAAAACACAACCTCCTCCATCCCTCCTTGGCTGGTCTCCCTGCTAGCGTAGTGACAGTTAATGCAGGTCTCACCTGGAGAGGCTGTTTGTGGAGCTACCTAATCTACCTTTGTCACTGCATGGAGATCCCTGTTATTGCAAAAGGGCTCAACTCAGTAGGGGCTTGTCCCCCTATATCATCCTTCGGGGATAACATCCTTAACAGACCCCTCTCTCTCTCTCTCTCTCTCTCTCTCTCTCTCTCTCTCTCTCTCTCTCTCTCTCTCTCTCTCTCTCTCTCTCTCTCTCTCACACACACACACAAACACACACACCTCCCCACCTCGGCCCAATAAATTACTCCACTACAAATCGATCTATTAACAAGCCTTGTCGCTTCCCAAGGGGGTGAGGCACAATGATTGAGGGAGGGGAGGGCAGAAAAAGAGGCCTCTTCGCTACTAATCCCTTGATATAAATCCCGGGTGGTGAGCCATGGATCTTGTCTGAGCGGGACCTGTCTCGGCCCTGCCAGAGAGGTGAAGCACGGATAAAAGAGGAGGGACACTGAGCCGCCCTGGTCCTGGAGTGGGACAGGGATGGGGACGGAGATTGGGACGGCATGGGATGATATTTTGGAGCACTGTGGCTCAAGTGTGAAATATGTAAGTCCTGCAGTGCCAGCTGTGTGCTATTCTTAGCCCTCTGGTGTTCCTGCATTCAGGGCGACAGAAGGGAGAGTGGGAAAGAGGAATTGGCAGAAATGAGCAGTAGCGAGGCCGCTGCCGTGGCTGCTACTGAGGGGATGTCTAGCATTGTGGCTCTCCTCATTCAGGGCTGCCTGTCTTTATCTCCATTACAGGGACTCCAACTGTTCGAGTGACACTTTGAGTTTTTCCCTCAATCTCTTTTTCACACGACTTTTTTCCAACATAACGCTGACTTTTGTAAATATATATCATGATTTCCATAATGCGATTTCTCATATGTGAACTTGACACTGTGTTTTAAAACTTCCTTCTTTGGATATAAACACACTGTGATTGTGAGAGGATTAGGTGTCATCCATAGATGCTCTAGAGACGTCATACAGACGTTGTGGTCTTTGTTACTGCAGCACTGAAAAGCCCTTACCCTAATTGACCCAACGATCTTGATAGCTAGAGCTTTTCCTTTTAAATGAGCTATCTTTCTCAGCTTGTTATGTTTTCTGTTCGTCTGACCGTTTAGCTGATATAGTAGCTGGCTGAGATTCAGTTAAAGCAAAAATATTGTCTGGAATAGAGTCGCTAGGCTAAATACTTGTTGTTGTGCGTTAGTGAATTCTAATCAGGGTGCGGTCATTTTTTATGGAGAAATTATCCCCAATGAATCACTCTCGTAAAACAAACACTGTAGGTCCAGATTGTTGATTTGATAACCATTTCAGGGCATTGACTTGCGCCGTGCTGCTACCACAAGTGTGCTCTCATCTTGATTTAGTAGGCATCCGGCCTTTTCACATGGTAATGAACATTTGCACCGCTCATTCGCAACCATTGCAAACACAAGGGATGAGATTTCTAATACGATGTGGAGACGTGTTTATGTCAATATAGTCAACGATGCCTAATCATGCAGTGCATATTGAGCCCCAGATGTGGCGTTACGAACAAGACAAGCTACTATATCTGTAAGAGAAGCAGCCCTGAGTGAATAGGAGTGGTACTTTAAGGTCATGTTAGGCTGTGTTGAGATGTTGTGAGAGACTGGAAGTCAAGGCAGTCAGTCAGTGCAGTTAGATAGATAGATAGATAGATAGGTACTTTATTGATCCCCCGGGGGGGAAATTTCATTATCAAGCAGCTACAACAAAAACACAGGGCAGGTGCAAAATGCCACAACGAAAGTACACAAAAGACAGATACACGGTACATGATACATAGAGCGGCAGTATGAAAAAGTATAGAAATACAGGATATCTGGAGTGCAAAAAAAAGCTATAAAAGGACATTGCATAGTATGAGTGGTTGGCTGAATATGTACACTATACATTGGTGGATGTTGGATGGTTAACTATACTATACAGGTTGATGGCAGAGAAATACTTCAGTAGCTAATGCGTATGATATGAGCGAGGGTAATAATAGTTTACTTAATAGACAGACTGGGTAAATGAACAGGTAGGTGAAAATTTTGCATGGTTAAATTAGCTGTACAGTTAGGTATACAGTTATATTTACAGATAAGTGAATACTTGCATGTTTACACAAACTGTACAGGTAAATGACAGGAAGAGATACTTTAATAGCTAAATGTGTGTATGATATCATTGGGGTAATAATAGTAATTCCTTCTCTGATTCGTCTCTTGAAGGGCTCTCCATGCTGCCACTCCCACTTGGTGTCTGGGTAAAGTTACTGCATGGTTCTGTACTGCCAGTGCTGCAGACAGATAGAGAAGGGTTACTGCAGTCTGCTTCTGTTGTTCTACCTGAGATTGACTTTACTTAAAGTAATGAAGCAATTCATGTTAAATGCATGGACATATAACCTGTTTTTGTTCTGAAGTCATTACATTTTAATTCACTTTTAATTACATAGGCTAAATCAAATTATTTATATCATATGTCAGACTTTTATTTGCATTTGTCCAATTAAATTGTTTTACACATTTCTGCTGCTTCCTTCTAGTGCTCAATAAAGTCAGTAAATCTGCATAATGTCAAAATGTTTATAACAAATGCACAGTCATAATCTTCAAACTAATCTTGTATGAATGTGTTGCTTCTGGTAAGTCAGGGGCTTTCCTGACATGCATTGTATGCTGGATATAGTAATTATTTTTATTCCAATCAGAGTCTGTGAATTCCAGGTGCATGGTAGCAGACAATAGAGGTGTTATTGGAGAGGGAGAGGGACGAGGGGAGGGGAGAGATGGAGAATTATATCCCTTTGTAAGAAAAGACCCCTAAACTGCTTGAAATTTTATCTTTCCGCCGTAACCCTGGAGACAGAATCTCAGAAATTGAATAAGTTGCCTGAAGTCTTACAGATGTTTTATGTTGCCTAGCAACTGTTTTTACTTCCCTCTTTTTTCCTGGTGTATTTCTTCAGGTCTGTCACAGTTAATTAAGTTGAACTGGAGACAGGCTCCTGGTAATGGAGGGACTGGTTTATTTATTTTTTCCCATTAATAATTCACGTTAAGCAGGGCCACTTTTTTAGGTTGGTCCTCCATTTAAGAGAAAACCCAACGGCATGACTCCATGTCTTTGTTTGCCATTGGAGTGGGATCTTGTAAGCGTTGTCTGTCACAACAAACACCAAACACCCGTCTTCATTGGGCTTCCCCCTTGTCATGTCCCGCCCCCCCTCTCCTTGCATCAGGTGAAAAGTCAGAGGTTCATTGTAGCTCTCTGCAGTTTGAGCCACAGCTGATTGGCAGACGCATCCGTCACTCTGCCCCGGGAGGGTTGCAGCTCTAATTAGGTGTCTTGGCTTGCCTGCCTCCCAGGGCCAGATCCTACAACAGACACACGATCAAGACACCCCTTCCTTTGTAGGGCCTTGTAAAGGTGCCGGCAGAGGGCAAAAATAAAAGCACCTGTTTAGTTCTGAGAGCCCCAGAGGCCATTCTCTGCAGTTGTTTTGGTTCTTTTGTATCCCTCTCTTGTTCCCTTTGCTGTGCTGTTATGTGCGGAGCTCCCTGTGCACTGTAAAAGGTCAGAGGGGAGGAAAGCAGGCAGTAATATGGGTTAATTTGATTTCAATGGGCTAACTGAAGAAGGGGGATTGAGCCTGTTCTGATTTCTTGAAGTCAATCAGACCGGTACTTATAGGCTCTCAGCACTTCCAGTTCCACCCACCCTAGATTCTTTCTGGTTTTCATAGTAGTAACATTTTTCAACACTGGGCTACTGTGGAACAGGCTGGTTCTTAACATCAAAAGGTAGAGTTAATTTCAGTTACCAATTAAAATCAGTTCAGGAGCTGAGCAATAATTTAATACAAATAATAAACATTTTTCATTTAATGTGAAATCTCTGACTTGAATTTCAGAAGATTTTTTGAATTTGAGCTAAATGGATTTGACTCGTGTTGCTGTAGAGGCTTTGGGATGATATGTGTCTTGTGGCCAATAATGACACCGGAGGCGAAGGATGCTGTTTTACAGCCTCTTAACCAACTATGTTATTTTGTTAGTTTTTTCTTGATGTTTGTAACTTATTTCTTTACTTATTGTGTACATAATGTTGCTGCTACCGTCTCCTATGACAGAAAATAACTTCTAGACATCAGAACAGCGATTACTGACCTCGAACTGGAATGTTTTTTCTTTAACGAGTCCGAGGCAAAGGATATACTGCTTTCTTGGGAACGAGCCCAAACCCCCGTCATCTTCATGAAGAAAAGATGGAGAAAAAGGGGGCGGAAGTCAGGCTGCCTTCTGAGAATTCACAGGCGAGTGAGTAAACTCCCACTACCATCCGTTCTATTGGCTAACGTGCAATCATTGGAAAATAAAATGGATGATCTAAGATCTAGGATATCCTACCAACGGGACATTAAAGACTGTAATATCGTATGCTCCACTGAGTCGTGGCAGAATGATGACATGGATAATATACTGTAGAGCTGGTGGGATTTTCCATGCATCGCCAGGACAGAGAAGCTACGTCTGGTAAGACGAGGGGCGGGGAGTGTGTCTATTTGTCAATAACAGTGCGCGATGTCTAATATTAAAGAAGTCTTGAGGTATTGCTTGCCGGAGGTAGAGTAACTTATGATAAGCTGTAGCCTACACTATCTACCAAGAGAGTTCTCATCTATGTTATTCGTAGCCGTCTATTTACCACCACAGACCGATGCTGGCACTAAGACCGCACTCAACCAGCTGTATAAGGCCATAAGCAAACAAGAAAATGCTCATCCAGAAGCGGTGCTCCTAGTGGCCGTGGACTTTAATGCAAGCAAACTTAAATCAGTTTTACCTAATTTCCACCAGCATGTCACATGTGCAACTAGAGGGAAAAAACTCTAGACCACCTTTACTCCACACACAAGAGATGCACACAAGAGATGCATACAAAGCTATCCCTCGCCCCCCATTTGGCAAATCTGACCATAATTCTATCTTCCTGATTCCTGCTTACATGCAAAAACTAAAGCAGGAAGTGCCAGTGACTCGCTCTATACGGAAGTCTTCAGATGATGCGGATGCTACAGGACTATTTTGCTAGCACAGACTGGAATATGTTCCGGGATTCATCCAATAACATTGAGGAGTATACCACCTAAGTCATCGGCTTCATCAATAATTGCATCGACGACGTCGTCCCCACAGTGACCGTACGTACATATCCCAACCAGAAGCCATGGATTACAGGCAACATCCGCATCGAGCTAAAGGCTAGAGCTGCCGCTTTCAAGGAGCGGGACACTAATCTGGATGCTTATAAGAAATTCCGATATGCTCTCAGACGAAACATCAAACACGCAAAGCGTCAATACAGGATTAAGATTGAGTCCTACTACACCGGCTCTGACGCTCGTAGAATGTGGCAGGGCTTGAAAACTATTACGGACTACAAATGGAAACCCAGCTGCGAGCTGCCCAGTGACGCGAGCCTACCAGATATGCCATTTATGCTCACTTTGAGGCAAGCAACACTGAAGCATGCATGAGAGCACCAGCTGTTCCAGACGACTGTTTGATAACATTCTCGGTAGCCAATGTGAGCAAGACCTTTAAACACATCAACATTCACAAAGCCGCAGGGCCAGATGGATTACCAGAACGTGTACTCAAAGCATGCGCGGACCAACTGGCAAGTGACTTCACTGACATTTACAACCTCTCCCTGACCGAGTCTGTAATACCTACATGTTTCAAGCAGACCACCATAGTCCCTGTGCCCAAGGAAGTGAAGGTAACCTGCCTAAATGATTACCGCCCCGTAGCACTCATGTCTGTAGCCATTAAGTGCTTTGAAAGGCTGGTCATGGCTCACATCAACAACATCATCCCAGATTCACTAGACCCACTCCAATCCGCATAGCACCCCAACAGCTCCACAGATGACGCAATCTCAATCGCACTCCACACTGCCCTTTCCCACCTATGTGGGAACACCTATGTGAGAATGCTGTTCATTGACTACAGCTCAGCCTTCAACACCATAGTGCCCTCAAAGTTCATCATTAAGCTAAGGACCCTGGGACTAAACACCGCCCTCTGCAACTGGATCCTGGACTTCCTGACGGGCCGCCCCCAGGTGGTAAGGGTAGGCAACAACACATCTGCCACGCTGATCCTCAACACTGGGGCCCCTCAGGGGTGCGTGCTTAGCCCCCTCCTGTACTCCCTGTTCACCCACGACTGTGTTGCCAAACACGAGTCCAACACCATCATAACGTTTGCACACTACACAACAGTGGTAGGCCTGATCACCGACAACGATGAGACAGCCTATAGAGAGGAGGTCAGAGACCTGGCAGTGTGATGCCGGTATAACAACCTCTCCCTCAATGTGAGCAAGACAAAGGAGATGATCGTGGACTACAGGAAAGGCGGGCCGAACAGGCCCCCATTAATATCGATGGGGCTGTTGTGGAGCGGGTCGAGAGTTTCAAGTTCCTTGGTGTCCACATCACTAACGAACTATCATGGCTCAAACACAGTCGTGAAGAGAACACCTTTTCTCCCTGGCATGCTGTCAATTAACTTCTGGGCCACATCCTGACTGATGGCAGGCCATTCTTGCATAATCAATGCTTGGAGATTGTCAGAAGTTGTAGGTTTTTGTTTGTCCACCCGCCTCTTGAGGATCGACCACAAGTTCTCAATGGGATTAAGGTCTGGGGAGTTTATTGGCCATGGACCCAAAATGTTGATGTTTTGTTCCCCAAGCCACTTAGTTATCACTTTAGCCTTATGGCAAGGTGCTCCATCATGCTGGAAAAGGCATTGGTCGTCACCAAACTGTTCTTGGATGGTTGCGAGTAGTTGCTCTCAGAGGATGTGTTGGTACCATTCTTTATTCATGGCTGTGTTCTTTGGCAAAATTGTGAGTGAGCCCACTCCCTTGGCTGAGAATCAACCCCACACATGAATGGTCTGAGGATGCTTTACTGTTGGCATGACACAGAACTGATGGTAGCGCTCACCTTGTCTTCTCCGGACAAGGTGTTTTCCGGATGGCCTAAACAATCGGAAAGGGGATTAATCAGAGAAAATGACTCTATCCCAGTCCTCAGCAGTCCAGTCCCTGTACCTTTTGCAGAATATCAGTCTGTCCCTGATGTTTTTCCTGGAGAGAAGTGGCTTCTTTGCTGCCCTTCTTGACACCAGGCCATCCTCCAAAATATTTGCCTCACTGTGCATGCAGATGCACTCACACCTGCCTGCTGCCATTCCTGAGCAAGCTCTGCACCTGTGTTAACGAGACAATCACTGACATGATGGCAGCTGGTCCTTTTGTGGCAGGGCTGAAATGCAGTGGAAATGTTTTTGGGGGATTAAGTTCATTTTCATGGCAAATTCATCTGATCACGCTTCATGACATTCTGGAGTATATGCAAATTGCCATCATCAACACTGAGGCAGCAAACTTTGTGGAGACCAATACTTGTGTCATTCTCAAAACATTTGGTCACGACTGTATACTAGGCAGAGTCAGAGGAAAGCCCAAAAAATTGTCAAAGACTCCAGTCACCCAAGTCATAGACTGTTCTCTCTGCTACCGCACAGCAAGCGGTACCAGAGTGCCAAGTCTAGGACCAAAAGGCTTCTTAAGAGCTTCTCCCCCCAAGCCATAAGACTGCTGAACAATTAATCAAATTAAATGTTTACTCTTTCTTGAACTGCGTTGTTGCTTAAGGGCTTGTAAGTAAGCATTTCACTGTAAGGTCTACACCTGTTGTATTCGGCGCATGTGACAAATAAAGTTTGATTTGATTTGTCTACAGCACCGACATTTGAACAAACCTCAAATATTGGCAGCATGTCAAGTGCCTTCAGATATTTGAAAATGCCACCCTGACAGAAAGTGTTTCACAGAAGCCGTGATAGGTAAAGCTGCTGATATAAGCTGTCTCTCAATTGCCTAAAGTGCTCTCCTCTGTCCAACTCTATTGCTCTTACATTGCTACAAGAATCCCAGAGTGGCATCTCTGTTCCACTCTCTCATCATTCAGCATGAGACGCTTTGACACCAGGTTCCCATCTCCTAACTGGTGAGGAGACCCACCTGTTCAAGTGACATACATTCTTTAAGACTAAAAGGCTTAGATATTTAGATTTTAGAAACTCAAGCTGTTTGCTAAACTGAACTTAACATTCAGATGGAAAAGATAGCATGGTGTGTTGATAGTAAGTCTGAGTGTACTGTGAAGTCCTCTGGGCCCCTTGAGACTACTCTGTGCTTTATGTTTCTGTTGCTTTTTGGCTCCCGAGTGGCGCAGTGGTCTAAGGCACTGCATCTCAGTGCAAGAGGTGTCACTACAGTACCTAGTTTGAATCCAGGCTGTATCACATCAGACTGTGATTGGGAGTCCCATAGGGCAGTGCACAATTGGCCCAGCGTCGTCCAGGTTTGGCCGGGGTAGGCTGTCATTGTAAATAAGAATTTGTTCTTAACTGACTTGCCTAGTTAAATTACAAAAGGCAGGGCTGCTTTTTATGAATGGTTACCTGCGGGTTGGTGTGTGTAAAGAAACACTTGAGGTGTGTACAGCTGTATATTGACAGGGGTTGTTTTTTATATTGAAAGTCAACAGTGTTTTTTTGCTTCAATAGAGTGATCAGGGATGTGCAACTATAGTTTTCCTTCACTGAAAATACATTAGTGCAACACATTCAGTGGAAAATAGCTTCATTTTCATCAGATGACAAAAGAAGCACAATGCTATTTGACTGCCAGCCACACAAGTAAATGAGCTTACAATGAAAAAGCAAGGTATTTTTTTGCAAAAACGATGCATGGCCAATATTTCTAAAGTTTAGGCCTATCATAGAAAGAATGTAGCTAGCTACATTTTGTAAAGTTTTGCTTAAAGTTAATCTTGTATATCTTTTTAAAATGTATTTAACTAGACAATGACGGCCTACCCCGGCCTCCACTAACCCCAGCGACACTGGGCCAATTGTGCGCCACCCTATGGGACTCCCAATCACGGCCGGTTGGGATACAGCCCATTATCAAACCAACTCTAGCACTGAGATGCAGTTCCTTAAACCGCTACGCCACTCAGGAGCTATACATCAGTTGGAACACTGTCTGCTGATTGAATGTCTGTTTGTGAATTCTAATCCGAGTTTAGAAGTGCAACTGAAGCACAAAATTAGTCTGATGCCGAGCAGAAATTACAATAATGCAGTGTTAGATGCGTTACTACAGACCTGGGTTCATATCCCATGACTCCACCTTCGCCTCTCCCGAGCCCGTTGGGGAGTTGCAGCGATGAGACAAGATTGAAAAAAGGGGGTAAAAAAAGACACACAAAAAAAGAAGCATTTTAGATCTTTTTTTCCTGCGTGAAAAACGGTATAATTCTGCATTAACACGACCCCTTTATTTTGCTTTCTAAGTCAGTGGATGAATTAATAAGGTGACGGGGCATCATATTGTGGTAGCTTTCTGCCATGTTTGAGAAGTCAAAGCCCTTTGGAGTTAGTTGTACGGATGCCACTGTTATCTTGATTTCCTTGCGTTTTTTTTCTCTTCTCATGTTCTTGGACGTCTATTCGTCCACCCTCTTCTCCAAGCAGGCAAGTCCGTTGCTCTAGCGACTCCAGACTCCACACAGACAGTGTGGAGACATGCTGCTGGAGAGCCAGTACTGCATGCGTCAAAACTTAATAAGGACATCCAGATAATTTCCACAATGTCTCTCGTTGCCTTTGGCTTGTAAATGTCCAAACTCACCAAAAATTGCATTTCCCTAGCTCCTACCTATATATGTATAACTTTATGAGCTAGATTGCCTGTCTTCGCAATTAGTTAATTTTTGTTTGCGCTCGTTAGCATATTTAGCTAGCAGCCTCCATGGAAATTTGCTATTACTTATGCAAATTACTTGTTTGCATTCTGGGAATCGACGCCCAATGGGCTTTTTTTAATTTTTTGGCACCCCCTTGTGTACTAAGCTGATAATACCGTAAATCCTGGGGTGAGAAGATATGAAAATCTGGACGTCGCCCTCTATATCGTCATGTCTCTGGCTGTGTGGTCATGCAAACTGCACAAGCACTCTTGTGGCTTCGCCTTTCTGTCGGTTGCTGACCTCAAAGGGGAAGCTTGAGTCAACTGTGCTTTGTTGTCTGTGCAGAAACCTTGTAAACTATATTATGGGGGTTTCCCTGTTGTTATGTCTCCTGTTTAGAGTCTATGGGGTTTCTATTGGGTTGTGTGTTAAGACTGTATACAGTAGGTTCACTATCACCTTACTGAGATGTGCTGGGTTGCTAATGCTATATGTAGTGAGCCCAACACACTACATGTAACATCTACAGTGCCTTACTACATTATATAAGTGTGCCTGTACTGTATGTGCCTGACTTGTATCCTCACTAAGTTATGTGTCTGACTCTGGCCACTCCTTGCAATTCCAGCTATGTGTGTGCCAAAGGTTCTCCAGAGGAGGCGCTTTGACTTCCATATGCGTTTGATTACAACCAGATGTCGAGTGTTTTCTGTTTGACCCTTTTGCAGGATATTGTATTGGTTGATACTTGAACACAGATACTGTAGTATAGTCATTCACCTGTCTGTATACTAACACATACAGTTGAAGTCGGAAGATTACATACACCTTAGCCAAATACATTTAAACTCAGTTTTTCACAATTCCTGACATTTAATCCTAGTAAAAATGATCTGTCTTAGGTCAGTTAGGATCACCACTTTATTTTAAGAATGTGAAATGTCAGAATAATAGTAGAGAGAATTATTTATTTCAGCTTTTATTTCTTTCATCACATTCCCAGTGTGTCAGAAGTTTACATACACTCAATTAGTATTTGGTAGCATTGCCTTTAAATTGTTTAACTTTGGTCAAAAGTTTCAGGTAGCCTTCCACAAGCTTCCCACAATCAGTTGGGTGACGTTTGGCCCATTCCTCCTGACAGAACTGGTGTAACTGAGTCAGGTTTGTAGGCCTCCTTGCTCGCACACGCTTTTTCAGTTCTGCCCACACATTTTCTATAGGATTGAGGTCAGGGCTTTGTGATGGCCACTCCAATACCTTGACTTTGTTGTCCTTAAGCCTTTTTAACACAATTTTGGAAGTATGCTTGCGGTCATTGTCCATTTGGAAGACCCATTTGCAACCAAACTTTAACTTCCTGGATGATGTCTTGAGATGTTGCTTCAATATAGCCACATCATTTTCCTTCCTCATTATGCCATCTGTTTTGTGAAGTGCACCAGGCCCTCCTGCAGCAAAGCACCCCCACAACATGATGCTGCCACCCCCGTGCTTCACGGTTGGGGTGGTGTTCTTCGGCTTGCATGTCTCCCCCTTTTTCCTCAAAATATAATGATGGTCATTATGGCCAAGCAGTTTTATTTTTGTTTCATCAGACCGGAGGACATTTCTCAAAAAAGTACGATCTTTGTCCCCATGTGCAGTTGCAAACTGTAGTCTGGCTTTTTATGGCGGTTTTGGAGCAGTGGCTTCTTCCTTGCTGAACGGCCTTTCAGGTTATGTCTATACAGGACTCGTTTTACTGTGGATAGAGATACTTTAGTACCTGTTTCCTCCAGCATCTTCACAAGGTCCTTTGCTGTTGTTCTGGGATTGATTTGCACTTTTCACACCAAAGTATGTTCATCTCTAGGAGACAGAACGCATCTCCTTCCTGAGCGGTATGACGGCTGCGTGGTCTCATGGTGTTTATACTTGCGTACTATTGTTTGTACAGATGAACGTGGTACCTTCAGGCGTTTGGAAATTGCTCCCAAGGATGAACCAGACTTGTGGAGGTCTACCTTCAAACTCCTCAATGCCTCAATGCCTCTGGTGGTTTCTGTGTGTTGTGAGTGATTTATGTGGCACTGGCCCTCTCACTATCTCTAGAGGTCTTGGCAGATTTTGTTTTATTTTCCCATGATGTCGAGCAAAGAGGCACTGAGTTTGAAGGTAGGCCTTGAAATACATCGACAGGTACAGTTCCAATTGACTCCAATGATGTCAATAAGCCTACCAGAAGCTTCTAAAGCCATGACATAATTTTCTGGAATTTTACAAGCTGTTTAAACGCACAGTCAACTTAGTGGATGTAAACTTCTGACCCACTGGAATTTTGATATAGTGAATTAAATGCTAAATAATCTGTCTGGAAACAATTGTTGGAAGAATTACTTGTGTCATGCATGAAGTAGATGTCCTAACCGACTTGCCAAAACTATAGTTTGTTAACATGAAATCTGTGGTGGTTGAAAAATGAGTTTGAATGACTTCAACCTAAGTGTATGTAAACTTCCGACTTCAACTGTATATCCAAGCTCAAAGTTAGATTATCTCTTCTTCTCTACAGACTGGGGAGAGAATGCTGTTGTCAATCACAGGGTGTATAATACTATAGGCAGCCCTGCCGCACAGATAAGCGACAGAAGAGAAAAGTAAGATAATGGAGGTTAGAGGAAGGTCAGATCTCCGGCTTCTTTCTGTGACTAAAAGAAAAGCCCTGTTTTAGGCATTGTGTTCATTCAGAGATGAGAGAACCGGGGGCCAGTTAACAAGGTGCTTGAAACAGTGCCATTAGCCATGGTAAAAATCTAGCTTACTGGCAGTGGACTGGAAGAAACTCTGTTTCCGTGTGTTGTGAGTGATTTATGTGGCACTGGCCCTCTCACTATCTCTGTCTGTGTTGTCATGACCGGGCGTGACTCAATGTAGGATGAGGTTGCCCCTTGACACTGATCTAAGGTCAGTTTGGCCACTATTAGTAATGGCCAGGATTTGGGGAGGTTAAACTGATCCTAGATCTGTGCCTATGGGTAACTGGGACTCTCCTATAGTTCACTAATGACCTGTAGTATAGACTACAGTAGGTTGGCCCTATAGGGTTAGTTGATTTCAGCTGATCCTAGATATGTGCCTATGGTCAACTGGGAGTAGGGTCCAAACAACTTTCAGGCTGGTAGACAGAGCAGCTGTTCCTTGGCTCCCAGGCTGCACAGTAACCTACCCTGGGCCTTCACACACACACCTCATTATCACATCACGCCTGTTATCATTGGATAAAATTACTCTCACCGACAGTCAACCAGAAATTCGGCCTACGGATGCGAGGCATTGCTTTTAAACACCCTTAGTCTGCATCACAGCTCTGGTGTATGGACACTGAGTATACAAAACATTAAAAACACCTGCTCTTTCCATGACGTAGACTAACCAGGTGAATCCAGGTGAAAGCTATGATCCCTTATTGATGTCACTTGTTAAATCCACTTCAATCAGTGTAGATGAAGGGAAGGAGACATGTTAAATAAGGATTTGTAAGCCTTGAGACAATTGAAACATGGATTGTGTATGTGTGCCATTCAGAGGGTGAATGGGCAAGACAAAATATTTAAGTGCCTTTAAAAGGGGTATAGTAGTAGGTGTCAGGCGCACCGGTTTGTGTCAAGAACTGCAACGTTGCTGGGTTTTTCCACGCTCAACGGTTTCCCATGTGTATCAAGAATGGTCCACCACCCAAAGGACATCCAGCCAACTCAACTGTGGGAAGCATTGGAGTCAACATGGGCCAGCATCCCTGTGGAACGCTTTGGACACCTTGTAGAGTCCATGCCCCAACTCAATATTAGGAAGGTGTTCCTAATGTTTGGTATACTCAGTTTTTTTTATGAAATTTCCCCCCCGGGGGATCAATAAAGTACCTATCTATCTATCTATCTATCTGTACGTGTGTGTGTGTATGTGTGTGTGAGTGTGTGTGAGGTAGGGGAGAGTGGGGTAAGTTAAGCCATGTTTTTATATTTAGCATCACTCCGTCAAGGGGAATATAGTATTATTTCTAACAAAGATATCTACATATTGTAGATATATATTTTCCCCTGAAAATAATCAGAATTCATGTAAGTATTACAGTTTTGAAAACATAGCTTGTCCAAAAAAAGTTGTCTCTTGTTAAAACTTACCCCTGGTATTAGGACCTCATATTGAAGCGAGTAGAGACTTCAACTGATGTATGGAGTTCATTGTTTCATGGAGTCTGTGAAGGAAGAAAACACATGGAAAAAATGGTAAGCAAGTTACGTCCTAAAAAAGTATTTTCACCTAGTCAAGTTTCATGATGCTTGTATCTAAACCAAAGTAGATATTTTTACGATTTTTCTTAAATGATACAGTACATTTTGTGTATGGTTTTCTAGAAACCAGGGTGGCTCAATTTACCTATTTGGCTTAATTTACCCCACTCTCCCCTACTGTGCTACTGGATTAGCCTATGGCAGGAGTTTCCATCAGGGTTCAATGGGGTCATGGTAATAGATAGGGTAATCTGAAATGTAGCTACAGAGTCCAGCTACTTTAGTGATGCTACGGGGGGTATAGTGCAGTCTCAGCCGTACATAGACCCTACATGGCCGGCGGCAGTTAGCTGAGTGGTTAGACCGTTGGGCTCGTAACCAAAAGTTTGCTGGATTGAATCCCTGAGCTGACAAGGTAAAAATATGCCCCTCAACAAGGCATTTAACCCACGGTTCCTAGGCTGTCATTGTAAATAAGAATTTGTTCTTAACTGACTTGCCTAGATAAATAAAATAAAAATGCCCTCCCAGTGAACCCGTTTCAGCTTTAGAAGTGACCCCTGTCAAATTCTGTGTCTAAGGTTCTCACATTCACAGAGATGAATGTTGGATGTCTGCTCCTTTGCTTTGGGAGAAACACATCCTTGACCTCTGCCGGGCCTATTTTTAGGCCAGATTATCGACGTGCCAATGTTTATATCTCAGATTACACACACTCTTTCATAATGGAAGAGTGGCCTTGTAATTACGAGGCATATTTTTCACAGGGGCTGTTCCACCAAAAACACTTGTATGTGACTGTACCGACTACAGACGTATACACACGCACACACGCATGCACACACACACACACACACACACACACACACACACACACACACACACACACACACACACACACACACACACACACACACACACACACACACACACACACACACACACACACACACACACACACACACACACACACACACACACACACACACAGTATAGCAGCTGCAGGAGGGAACGTCCCTTCCCCTAGACTCATGGTGGTCACATGTTGACAGGAGTGAGGTCCTGATTCTGACCCCTCCTCTCCCTCACACACACATGCCCTTCTTTAAAGCTGGGACCCTCCACCACAACTTTCCAACCACATTGAGATCTATTTTTTCTGCAAGGTGCCTTCTTTTCCTGCGTGTTTCCATGTAGCCTGTTCTTCTATCAAGTGGGACAGACAGTATTATTTTCTGAAAGTTGGTGAGGGGTGGCATGGTGCCAGGCAGGACGGCGTGCCAAGCTAGGCCCTCACAGCTGGCTGAACACAGGAGAGGAGCCTAGCCTAGGCAGCGTGACTCTCCGAGAGGTCTCCCTTATCCTGCCAAATCTGCCTCAGTGGGTATTGAACACAGCCTTTGTGAGATGTTCATTCTCAGCCTTGTTCTTCATAGACTCCCGCACTGGAGCCTAATTTGAAGACTCTGTGATATTGAGTTGCATTCAAAAGCAAAATCAATGTTTCTTGTGGAGAGAGACGACGGTTTTCAACCATCATTTCCTAATGTGGATCAACGGCCCGTTGTTTATTGTATATAAATAAAACCCACAGAAGTGAAACGACAGACTCTGTACACATGAAGGCAATATTCCACCCCAGCCAGACTGTTTTTCCTGTCCTAAAAAATCTATCATCTGTGTCCTTGGTGTGTCTTCGCATCTGTTTAAAGATCCCTCTCCCCGGTGCAGTGGGGTTGTCCTTTTTACTGCTCATCGATAGATTGCACAAACGTCCTATTTGACAAGGTTGCCGACTGCCTTGCTCCCCCAGCCCTCTGATAGGCAACATAAACACGTTACATTCCATCAAATGAAATTGAGAAGATGTCAGACACTGACTGCTCCAGTGATTGACCCTGACACAATTTCTCCCCCTTCTTCTCTCGCTCCTTGTCTTCCTTTCTTAATCTCTCCCTCCCTCTCTCCTTTTCTCTCTTTCTCACAGATGCCTATTCAGTGTCATACTATACAGTATATTCATTTTATAACGGCTATGGTGAAGATAACATGATTCATATGAATAGTTACAGTTACAGTACTGCATAATTGCAGTGTATTTATTCATGTTATAAGGCAGAAATCAGAACCCAGTTAGAAGGAATACCATAGAGCTCTATGCTACAGTATATTTGACATAATGTAGCAGTCCATTATTCACTTAACATTGTATATAACTTTATTTGATGTGAAAGAGCTACAAACATCAGACATGACCTCAGTCGTCTCAGATTCTCTTATAATGAACTCTAAACATTTTCAATAATGTTTAGAGGGCATAGTCATTGAGGTGAGAATGTTAATTCATAGTGGGATCAATCCTAGTGTATTAGTTTGTGGTTATGTCATATTGTGGCCACTCTTCTTTTTCATTACAGTAATCCACCACTCAATTACAATTGAACCAACTGTATTGATACTAATTACGATAACTCAAAAATTATTACAGATACAATAACACACTCTCTGTCTCTCTTTGTGTATTGTAATTCAATGAACTTTATTGATACTAATTATGATAACACCAAATTATTAGAGTATACAGATATAATATTCTCCTGAGTGGCGCAGTGGTCTAATGGTTCAATCCTGGGCTGTATCACAACCGGCCATGATCGGGAGTCCCATAGGGGGGCGCACAATAGGCCATCATCGTCCGGGTTAGGGTAGGGTTTGGCTGGGGTAGGCCGTCGTTGTAAATAAGAATTTGTTCTTAACTGACTTGCCTAGTTAAATAAAGGCTTGAAAAAAAAATATATATATATAATAATAATAACACACTCTTTCACTTCTTCTGTTCTAGGCGGAGCTGACGGGCATCAAATGGCGGTGCTACAGCTTCCGTGGCGGGGGCGAGTACGGGCCGGTGATCTCGGCGCCAGCCCAGGACGACCCGGTGCTGCGGAGCTTCATGCGCTGCGTGCAGGCCAACCTCCTGTGTGTGTGGCGCCGCAAAGTCAAGCCTGACGCCAAGGAGCTGTGGATCTTCTGGTGGGGCGACGAGCCCAACCTCTCTGACGTCATCCATCACGAGCTGGAAGGTGAGCCCGCCGCTGCTGAGAGCTGCTGAGAGCTGCTGCCCATTCACACACTCGTCTTCTACCTCCTTCTTCTTTCCTTCCTGGTTCCTGGTTCCTCTTCCTCTACCCCCATCCCCCATCCCCCCTGTAGGCTACCCCACCCTCTGGGTTTGCCTGTTGGCTTTTTAGTGCTCATGCATACATCCAGGGCTGTGCTGTGGGGTCAGTGACTTGGGGGAACCCAGAAGTAGAATCTTGGTCAGCTGTATGATAATAGTCTGGGTCTTTACGTGTTAGAAATTGAGACAGAATCTGCCCACGAGAGATTGTATGTTTAGTATTGTGTGTTGTGTAGCATTGTGTTGTGTGATGTGATGTTGTACTGTATTGTGTTGTGTGGTGTGGTGTGATGTACTGTGTTGTGTTGTGTGGTGTGATGTTGTACTGTGTTGTGTTGTGTGGTGTGATGTTATACTGTGTTGTTTGGTGTGATGTTATACTGTGTTGTGTGGTGTGATGTCATACTGTGTTGTGTTGTGTTGTGTTGTGTGGTGTGATGTTATACTGTGTTGTGTGGTGTGATGTTGTACTGTGTTGTGTTGTGTGGTGTGATGCTATACTGTGTTGTGTGGTGTGATGTTGTACTGTGTTGTGTTGTGTTGTGTTGTGTAGCATTGTGCTGGCTCAGGAGTCTATGTGATGAAGCACACAGTAACAGACTCCCTAAGTGGATTTGTCTTGCTGTTGTTTGGACCCTCGTGTGTCTGTGTGTGTGCATTAACCAGAGATATCTCACCCGAAAGAGTGCCACTGTCAGCACTATCGCCTCTATTTATAGAATAATTTGCATTATCTGGCTGCACATGTGCAGCAGGGAACTCTAGCTTATTGACTAAGCCAGGGGAAGAGAGAGAAGAGGGAACGAGAGCAAGGAGAGAAGCATTGGTTCATGGAAAGGTTTGGTTAGAATAGCAGAGAGAGAGTAGAAGGTAGAGGAGAGGAGAGGAGAGGAGGAAGGGGACTAGTAGAAAGGAGAAGATAAAGGGTGGTGTAAAGGAGAGTTAGATAATCATCCTTCTTTCTCCTTCATTTGCTTATGAAATGAAAGGTGACATGAATTAACGGTGATTCTTTTATATGGATCAACTTTACTGGATCTTGTTTTAGGAATTTGTTTAACTTGTTTGGGTGTGTGTCTTCCCTGCTGTGGTGGGAAACAGACTGTACATAATGGAATTCCAGATTCGTAACGTCTACTGTTTCCATTGTCGTTGTTGGCTGTCTCAACACTAGGAAGTGAGTTTATTTTGAGATACACATTATCCCAGAGATATTGATAGACACAACGATTCAGTAGATCAAAGCTTCAGAAAATGTGTCCATCTTTGAAAAGTAGTGAAATGCATTAATATGTGCAAAAGTTACAGCTATTGATATTTATGAGCATCTGGATTATTAATAAGAATTTCTTGTGACCCTCTTGAAATGCCCAATTAAACAAAAGGTCTGTTGTTTCAGGAGGGTTGTTTATAAAATCATTAGATGCAACAGAGAGAAACATTCACACTGCATCACATTATGATAATATTCTTTGCAACATGTCACGCGTCTACCTCTGTTACAATATTTGCCTTGAGTGAGCCTAATTAATAGTAGACAATACAGCACTTTAGAAGTGAGAGATGAATGGCTAATTAAGGAGATTCATTCTTTGCTAATTAATCTGCAGTTATAATGTGGAATCCGTTAAAGTGTGTGAGGGGGGGTCTGGAAGAACAATCGTAGTGTCCCTTTTTGTATCCGAGGTCTCTCCCTCCCTCCCTCCCTCTCTCTCTCTCTCTCTCTCTCTCTCTCTCTCTCTCTCTCTCTCTCTCTCTCTCTCTCTCTCTCTCTCTCTTCTCTCTCTCTCTTCTCTCTCTCCCCTCTCTCTCTCTCTCTCTCTCTCTCTCCTCTCTCTCTCTCTCTCTCTCCCCTCTCTCTCTCTCTCTCTCTCTCTCTCTCTCTTGCCAATGCCTGATCTGGAGATTACATAAAACAACAGCATCTACGTATCTGATGCATTTAATGAAATGAGAGGGACTGCTGAGAGGAGGAGGACAGCTTGGGGTTAGTCCACTAATCTCCAGGCTTGTAGTTCCTCGCCACTGAGCCACACTCATTGATTCTCGTCATTGGCCAAAATAGTATACACTGTGGTGCTGCTCCTGATTGCATAACCTCTGTAAGATTTCACCACTGGTAATGTTTCTCTACTGCTGCAGAGGCAGTCCACCAGCGCAGTGAAAGCGCTCAGCAGGGGAGGCCTGGGTCCTCTCTCTGTTTCTGTGTGTGTGTGTGTGTGTGTGTGTGTGTGTGTGTGTTTTATGGCAGGGAGAAGGGAGGGAAGGCAGGGCTTCCTGCTTATCAGATGAAGCGTGGGAGAAAATAAAGCAGAGGGTTTAGGTGTGTGACGAACGGTCAGTGCAGAGCATAGGACTGCTATACTGTGGCCTCCATTACCAAGAGATCCAGTCCCCCCTCACTCGGTCACTCACAAACCAAACATGCTTACCCCCTTCAAGGGTTTCCAGACCCTGGTTGCCCCACCATCCTCTCTCCCCTCCTCTAACATCCTCTCCCCCTCTTCTCCCCCCTCCAATTCTTCCTGCATTTTTCCCTGGCATGTATCCACACAGGGACCTCTGTGCAGCTGGCCCGGGAGGCACAGGGAGCCAAAGGTCGAGGGACCTGAATAGAGCACAGGACAAAACCATTGTAATGGGCTGGCTGGGGACACCTCTGTTTCTGGGAGGGAGAGCCCCTCAGACCAGGAACTCAGAGACCAGAGATAATGCTTTAGAGGGGGAAAAAGTATTTTAGCTCTCGTGTTTTGATACGGTATAGCTAAAGATGAGGAGATATGGTTTAGCTAAAGATGAGGAGATATGGTGTAGCTAAAGATGAGGAGATAGTGTGTAGCTAAAGATGAGGAGATAGTGTGTAGCTAAAGATGAGGAGATATGGTTTAGCTAAAGATGAGGAGATATGGTTTAGCTAAAGATGAGGAGATATGGTGTAGCTAAAGATTAGGAGATAGTGTGTAGCTAAAGATGAGGAGATAGTGTGTAGCTAAAGATGAGGAGATATGGTTTAGCTAAAGATGAGGAGATATGGTGTAGCTAAAGATGAGGAGATAGGGTTTAGCTAAAGATGAGGAGATATGGTGTAGCTAAAGATGAGGAGATATGGTGTAGCTAAAGATGAGGAGATATGGTTTAGCTAAAGATGAGGAGATATGGTTTAGCTAAAGATGAGGAGATATGGTGTAGCTAAAGATGAGGAGATATGGTTTTGCTAAAGATGAGGAGATATGGTGTAGCTAAAGATGAGGAGATATGGTTTAGCTAAAGATGAGGAGATATTGTTTAGCTAAAGATGAGGAGATATGGTGTAGCTAAAGATGAGGAGATATGGTTTAGCTAAAGATGAGGAGATATGGTGTAGCTAAAGATGAGGAGATATGGTTTAGCTAAAGATGAGGAGATATGGTGTAGCTAAAGATGAGGAGATATGGTGTAGCTAAAGATGAGGAGATATGGTTTAGCTAAAGATGAGGAGATATTGTGTAGCTAAAGATGAGGAGATATGGTTTTGCTAAAGATGAGGATATTATGCAATACTAATTGCAGTGATACCCTTGCATATTGTATATCCACGTTTAGATTTTAAAGTGGTAATCGGGTTGATGATGTACTGTATTTTATGATAATGGTAATAGTCATATCTTGTATTTTCAGTATGGAATATATGGTTTTCAGATAACATTGACAAAGGAGCTCCAGTAATATAATTTCTCTTTTTAATCCGGATTATGCAATCCGCCACTAGAAGGATTGTCCTCTGACCTAGCCCATGGTCAGCTGCCATTTCCCCCTGAGTACTAATGACTGATACATACTCATTGTGAGCCAGATGTACTATTGTACTGTACTATGTTGTTACACCACTGCAACATTTACACACATTTTCCCTTCAAGGAGTGCATAATGGGGAATGAGGTGTAATAATATTTATTAATCTGCTTGCACCACATTTTACTCTGCATTTGAATGTTTTTATAGGGATAAAAAAATTGCCATTTATTATTAAGGTAATTAAGCTTATGTGTTCAGGTATCAGGGTCTCAGGGTCTCAGGCTTTCTCTCAGCCCCGTCTCTGTATGCCATTGTCATTGGCTCAATGTCGAACCAGTGGAGTGTTTAAACATCATGCCCAATACATACAGCTGTGATTAGCCTCCCCAGGGTCCTAAGACCTGGTGGAATTGTCCTATATTTTCACTATCTCAATAACACTGCTTTATGAGAATATCTTTTTTTTTGTTTTTGAAGTGGCAGTCAGAAGTAGTTCCGACCTTTTGCCTGTGGAGGAGAAGTGATTTATCAGTATGTGCTGTGCCCTACCGTGTGGGTTGTGTCATGCATGAGCAGCCTGAGAGGCTGTGATGCGCCGTACTGTGAGATGAGTCCCTCTGTGTCCACGAACATAGGGTCGAGACCTCTTAGCACTCTGACTATCTTAACCTACAGTGCTGCTACTGTAATGATTACATTTGACTGTGTGGTTATTAGATGATTAGGACCGTTTGTGTTCATTGTGGGACTGTTGATTTTGTGGGCTCTGCTTTGCCATACCTTGGACTCACATTGTAGTATCTGATCCCCTTCACTGGTCCAGGGTCAGATTGGTTGTTTAGCTCATAATGGTATGTAGATGATCCTAGATTTTCAAGGTGAAGTCTGATAAGAGTGAGGGTCTATGGAAGCTACACAGTATGACAACATGGTGGGCTTCAGCCTGGTGAAGGGCACTATGACCTGATGGTTGACGTTGAGCACCAATCAGTGCTGCTCCTGCTCCTCCACCTGAACAGCATGTGGCCAAGGTGAATGGAGAGGGGGAGGGGAACGTAAGGATTCACCTCATCATGTCAGGATCAGGAGCCACATGAGCTTATTCACTCATGAATGTGGAAAGAACATTCAACACATTATTGAATTAATACAGTTAGACTACTGTAACTTTAACCAAATGCTTATGCTCAAATGAATCTCAATTGTAAAAACGCTGTAGTAGACACTACACTTTTCATTATCTGACTAAAACACTTCTTCCAGGCTTATTTGGTGTATTTTTATTTGCCAACCAGTAATGAGAGCAAATGAAGAAAGCATCAAATGGAAAGTAGGTCATGAAAGGTGTTGATAAAGTATAGGATTGTAATCAGTAGGATGGGATGGGGTAACAAAGATCTAAGCACAACAAGTGGGTTAGACTGACAATTCTAAGAAAATAATCAGTGAAATGGAGAGAGAAAGAGAAAGCGAGAAAGAGGAAATGAACAGAACTGAGATGGCTGGAGGCTTCTCATTCACAACAACAGCATGGAAACCCGTGCCAGATAGCAGACAGAAACGTCTCCTCTGTCAGAGCGTGCTGGAGTGCTGGAGCTAGGGGCTATGGACCTCAGGAGAGAGCCCTGTGAAACCACAGGGGCTGTGTGTGTGTGTGTGTGTGTGTGTGAGTGTGTGTGTGTGTGTGTGTGTGGGTGTGTGTGCGTGTGTCCGTAATTGGCAGGAGTTTCAGTGCTGCCAGAGGTCATAAGGTTCCCAGTTAATTGTTCTCTGAAATAAACGATGCAAATTTGTGTTTGTACTTGAGTGCTGGAGGAAGGCTGACCTCCACCTGTCCTGTCTCACTGTGATCACATAATCTCCTGTGTTCAGTCTGTACTGTACCAAGGTCCTGCCCACTGCTGCCCACTGCTGCCCACTGCCCACCACCTGCTTCACTAGCCAGAATGGCATTAGTGCATATAATTACTATGGTTATATTTACATATTTATCTTTATATGGCTATAATTTTCTGTGCTGGCTAAGATTCTACTACTAGTTTTATTTTGTTGCTGCCGTCCTGGTCTCCCTTGAAAAATAGATTTGTCATCTGTATTTATAAAGGACAAATAAATATAAGATAAGGTTTCCGTTATTTCTCTGTGTCTCTGATTAGATTTGAAAAATTGTATAATTATTTTAGATTGAGATCATATACAGTATGGAGAGGTCACAACGTTGTTGCAATGTTGGGATGTACAGGCGCTTGTCATGACGCTCGTTTACCTTTTAGTGGATATTTGCTTGGACAATAGATCAGTACATTGCTGGGTAGCTACTGGCTTGTAAAATGGTTCTAGCCCTCTGAAACTCGAGTGAAGAAGATGGAAGACTACAGAGGAACATTAAGTCTGCAGCTGTTAAGTACTGTTTAACCTAGTAAACTCGACGAGGACCACTGCATGTGTACCTTTGAAGGATCCAGTCTAACGAAGACGCGAGGAGAACAAACTCTCACCACTGGGTGACACTTTGATGTATCCAACGAACAATTCCAGAACGAAGAGCCATTCCAACAGACACTCCACAGACTGATCGGGCGATAACAGAGCGAGACGACAAAGGCATAAGCATAAATATGTGTTACATTTCTAAATCCGAATGAGCTGTTGTTAGGGTGCTAAATATCCATATTTACGATGAGCGTAGTATTCAACTGTATGTATAAGTTGAATTCCTTTGTCTCTCCTCCTCCCGCACTTTCTTTCCCCAACCCCTTTTCTTTGTGTAACCAGCCGTCATATTGGGTTAGTCCACTATAGACTTTTCATGATATGATTAGTAATCAATGTATAATCTATCCTGTGTATGTATGTAATTCTGTGTGATTATTGAGGTAGTTAGTAAATATATAATTAAGCCAATTTGTGTATCGCTGATTCATCATGTAGACTAGGGTTTGTGCAGAGAAATTTTACGACGTTCAGATGAGACTGATAGAAGGTAACGATTAATTAATGACTGCTTGATGACTGAAATAGAAGAGATCTTTATTATCTCTAAGAGTTAATATGGAAAACGGAACTCCTTAAACCTTTCCGTGGTGCCCCAAGGTTATTAATGAGCTAATTGTTGCAGGATTTAATTCAATCAATAATCGCAATCAATTAAATGTTAGGTAATCGATTTGATAAAATAACATGTCATCACATTAACGGTTGTCAAGACACGACACGCTGCTCATGTGTCTATGGACAGAAAGAAGTGTCATCTTCAAATGCGTCTCTTACCGTCCCCCCCGCCTTTCTCTGCCCATCCTGCTGTTTGAGACACAGCCATTGTTTCAGTGATCTCACTGCCATACATCATGTGCTGAATATACTAGCACCTTGAGCAAATCAATGATCAAAATAAAGAGAGAAGGAATGGAGGGATGAAGAAAAACACTGGGCTCTCCCCTTTTGCCAGGATTCTCTCTTGTTTCCCCTCAATGTGTTCTTTTGTCTTTCCATCTACAAGTTGTGAGCCAGTTGAATGTTATAGACAGCTGCTGGGAGATTTGACCTAGGCATTATAGAGGTGAAATGCCAGACAGTGTTGCTTACCCCCCTCCTAGTCATAGTGGGCTGGACTTTACCTGCCTGCAGTGCACACATAGCCAAGGTGGGATTTGATGCCCCTAAACAAATTATATTCAGTCTAAACACTGTTAACAGATCTTGTCTGGACGCACATTGAATGTTTAACGGGGAATGGTGTGTCTGTGCTTTGGCAGGATATCCTGTTCATGTCTCTGACTGGGGCCTGATAAGGTGTGTGTGTGGGAGAGTGTTTTCAGAGAAGTGTTGTTGTGTTGTTAGGAAAGCATTAGTGAAGGTATGACTAGAGATGTGAAGAGGGGTGGAGGTTGGATGGAAGAGACAAGGTCAACAAGGCAACAGTCCAATAGGGGTAACGGGTCAAGCCTGCTGCAGTATGGGCAGGAAAGAAACATGTTCAGGATATACAATATCTTATGGAAAATGACCACTGTTTGGCAAATACCCATCAGTGGAGAACTCTCGTAATACAATCTTCAGCCCTGTTTCTAGAACTTTATTTGTATATCGATGACATGTACTTAAATTGCTAACTTTGTGCTTTGCTAGTTTATGCAGAGAAATGAAACTGAAACCAAAATTGAGAGCAAGAGAGATAAAGGTTTCTAGTTCTGTATCTATTCATGATAAATCATTTAACTTGTCATTATACACATCAATGACTGACATTCCGTGTCATTGCATTTCAACAGAGCTCCTGTAATTGTTACAGCCTAAAACCCCTAGACCTTAGAAACCCTGGTTTTTATTATTTTATAAAAACGAGTGTGCAATAAAAGCATTAAATCTATGGCAACAGCAATAAGCATGGCATATTCCGAAAATATGATAACTTGTCCATCTGTAGTATAATTCTAAGCTTTGTAACTCCTCAACCCCCTCAGTACATGCAGACCCCTTGAGTCACCAGTAGATATACTACTCCATGTTGTTACTCCTCTTGAGCCAAGGGGATCCCAGAGAGAGACTAGCCCCTTTAATCTGATTTTAATACAGGCCTTACTTGATGAAGTATTGGCTTTTCTGTGTCAAGGAGTTTTACTTGGCATCCATCTGTGCGGCCTTTCAGCCCTCCGTTCTCTCCTCTTTTCAGGCTTGCGTTCTTTCAGGCTTTCTTTCCCCTCCTCCCTTGTTATTTGGTTTTCTATGGTGTTAGGGCATTAAGCGACAGGGTACTCTGAACAAGGAACCCTCACAACATTTAACAACATGGCCATGTTTGTTCCTGGAGGTTGACTACAGAACAGGTATGAATAATACCCTGAGTTTGTGCCTGAATTGTGAACTAGGTCGCTCCCTGACATATGTCACAATGGGACTTTGAGCGAGAAGTCATGTAGAAAAAGGAAACTAAGAGTAATTGTCCCCAACAAACAGAACCTGTCAAAATAATTGAGAGCCCCCTGAAGGAATGCATGTGGCCGAGAGGAGTGAGTCTGCTGCCTACAGCTTCAGACTTTCTACAGTTTGGCCCTGGCTGGTGAAACAGTGAGTCATATGTGGAAAATTAAGATTCCATGATAGCAAAAAAAGAAAGAGTGAGAGGGAGGAGAGAGAGGAGGGAGGGAGGGAAGAAATGGAGGGAGGAAAGGAGGGAGAGAGAGATGGGTAAGAGAGAGGGAGGAGGAGAGAGAGATGGTATTAAGTGAGAGAGAGAAGAGCGAGAGAGAGAGAGAGAGAGAAGAGAAAGCAGGGAGTGAAAAGAGCAGGGAAAGTGGAGGGAAAAACAGCCTCAGTGATGTTTATTTGTACGTAAATTTACGAGGAGGGACTGAGTGTTTCTGATTTCCTCCCCCTCCTCTCGCAGGCTGCACAGGCATGGTCTGTGACCCCGTGACTCAGAATAGTGTGTGTGTGTGTGTCAGAGAGAGAGAGAGAGAGAGAGAGAGAGAGAGAGAGAGAGAGAGAGAGAGAGAGAGAGAGAGAGAGAGAGAGAGAGAGAGAGAGATGAGAGAGAGAGAGAGAGAGAGAGAGAGAGAGAGAGAGAGAGAGAGAGAGAGAGAGAGAGAGAGAGAGAGAGAGAGAGGAGAGAGAGAGAGAGAGAGAGAGAGAGGAGAGAGAGAGAGATAGAGAGAGAGAGAAGAGAGAGAGAGAGAGAGAGAGAGCGTGTGATGACGAGGTAGAGGGAAGACGGTTCCCAGCTGCACAGAGGGAGGAGCGTACATTTCCCTCCACAAGCTTTCGGTTTTGAAAGAAAAGCCACCAACTCGAAAGAATGAGGGCTTTGTGTGTGAATGTGTGTGTGTGTGTGTGTGTTTGAGAGAGAGAAGCAGAGAGTGCAAGTTGGGAGAGGGTAAAAGCAAGAGGAAAAGAGGGGAAGAGAGAAAGACAGAGAAGGGGGAGGAGAGGTGGGACAGACAGACGGAGGGGAGGGAGGGAGGGCGAGAGCCCACATGGTGGTGTGTAGCTACTGGTCTGCCAGTGTCAGGGTTGAAATATGTGTGGTTGGGCCCATGTTTACAGTACTTGCTGTACTTTGTTGTTCTGTCCTAGATAGGAGAGATTGCCAATCTAGAGAACCATTTTTACGTCTCTCCAAAAGATGCCTAATCTGACAGCAGAGGAACATATTGGGAAGTTTGTGTCGTGTTAATTTTCAAAAAGATGACCCATTTATTCTGACAGTACATTTTACAATCTAATAGAATAGGGTTTCCCAAACTCGGTCCTGGAGCCCCACCTAGGTGCACGTTTTGGTTTTTGCCCCTAGAACTACACAGCTGATTCAGGGAAACCCATAAATAGAACAGACTCCTGAGTGATCTGTCTTCCATTTAATGTGTCATTTCAATGACCAAATACATTTAAACTCAGTTTTTCACAATTCCTGACATTTAATCCTAGTAAAAATTCCCTCTCTTATGTCAGTTAGGATCACCACTTTATTTTAAGAATGTGAAATGTTAGAAAAATAGTAGTGAGAATTATTTATTTCAGCTTTTATTTCTTTCATCACATTCCCAGTGGGTCAGAAGTTGACATACACTCAATTAGTATTTGGTAGCATTGTCTTCAAATTGTTTAACTTGAGTCAAAAGTTTTGGGTAGCCTTCCACAAACTTCCCACAATAAGTAAGGCTGTATTAAAATCCTGACAGAACTGGTGTAACTGAGTCAGGTTTGTAGGCCTCCTTGATCGCACACACTTTTTCAGTTCTGCCCACAAATGTTCTATAGAATTGAGGTCAGGGCTTGTGATGGCCACTCCAATACCTTGATTTTGTTGTCCTTAAGCCATTTTGCCAAACCTTTGGAAGTATGCTTGGGGACATTGTCCATTTGGAAGACCCATTTGCGACCAAGCTTTAACTTCCTGACTGATGTCTTGAGATGTTGCTTCAATATATCCACATCATTTTCCTTCCTCATGATGCCATCTATTTTGTGAAGTGCACCAGTCCTCCTGCAGCAAAGCACCCACACAACATGATGCTGCCACCCCCCGTGCTTCACGGTTCGGATGGTGTTCTTCGGCTTGCATGTCTCCCCCTTTTTCCCTCCAAACATAACGATGGTCATTATGGCCAAACAGTTCCATTTTTGTTTGTCCAAAAAGTACAATCTTTGTCCCCAATTGCAGTTGCAAACCGTAGTCTGGCTTTTTTTATGGCGGTTTTGGAGCAGTGGCTTCTTCCTTGCTGAGCAGCCTATGTCGATATAGGACTTGTTTTACTGTGGATATAGATACTTTAGTACCTGTTTCCTCCAGCATCTTCACAAGGTCCTTTGCTGTTGTGCTGGAATTGATTTGCACTTTTCGCACCAAAGTACATTCATCTCTAGGAGACAGAGCGTGTCTCCTTCCTGAGCAGTATGACGGTTGCGTGGTCCCATGGTGTTTATACTTGCGTAATATTGTTTGTACAGATGAACCTGTTACGTTCAGGCGTTTGGAAATTGCTCTCAAATTGCTCTTTCTGAGGTCTTTTGATTTTCACATGATGTCGAGCAAAGAGGCACTGAGTTTGAAGGTATGCCTTGAAATACATCCACAGGTACACCTCCAATTGACTCAAATGATGTCAATTAGCCTATCAGAAGCTTCTACAGCCATGACATCATTTTCTGGAATTTTCCAAGCTGTTTAAACGCACAGTAAACTTCTGACCCACTGGAATTGTGATATAGTGAATTATAAGTGAAATAATCTGTCTGGAAACAATTGTTGGAAGAATTACTTGTGTCATGCACAACGTAGATGTTCTAACCGACTTGCCAAAACTAGTTTGTTAACATGAAATCTTTTGAGTTGTTGAAAAATGAGTTTTAATGACTTCAACCTAAGTCTATGTAAACCTCCGACTTCAACTGTATGTATGATTTGTAACTGCATTAATTAAATGTTTTATTATTTTAAAAAAAATTGTATTTGACCCCCTTTTTCTCCCCAATTTCGATCTTGTCTCATCGCTGCAACTCCCCAACGGGCTCGGGAGGCGAAGGTCGAGTCTAACGTCCTCCAAAACATAACCCGCCAAACCGCACTTCTTAACACCCGCCCTCTTAACGCTGAAGTTAGTCACACCAATGTGTCGGAGGAAACACCGTTCAACTGACGACCGAGGTCAGCATGCAGGCGCCCGGCCCCCCACAAGGAGTTGCTAGAGTGCGATGAGCCAAGGAAAGCCCCCCCGGCCAAACCCTCCCCTAACCCGGATGACGCTGGGCCAGTTGTGCGTGCCCAATGCGACTCCCGATCACGGCCGGTTGTGATACAGACCGCTGCGCCACTCAGGAGGCCATAACTGCATTATTATTGGACAGTTGTGTGATATGTACCACTTTACAAGCACATAGTATATCATTATGTTCTGGTACTTATTGTCATTTTCTGATTTCTGTATATCATATCATGCCTCATCATACATTATACAGTGCCAGAGATACACAATCAATGCATGTGTGTATAATTATTCTACTGATGTCCTAAATCTGGAAATTCAACTCTCTTCTATACTGCTTTTTCTAGACTCCACCTGCCTTTGATCACACTGCAGTAGCAGGCTGGCAGGTGTAGTGGACATAGCTCCTCAGCCAGAATGTGCCATAATAACGCCATTGATTTATCCCCACAAGTCAATATCAATGGTTTATCACATTATAAGACTATTCTATTGCAATAATATTATCAGCAACTATTCTACCACATCAGGCCATTCCCTCAAATATACTTCAGTAATTTATTAATAAATACATTCATTACGATAAAGTATATCATTAACACCACTGGATACTGAAAGCTGACACTCTGCGTTGCTGAGTTTTTCTAAGTGTGTAATCAGTGATGCTTTTTAGTATTCAAACAACTGCAAATGGGTACTGCATTCTTTTCCTTTTTGTATTCTGCAAAGGGTGGCAATCTTAATATTAAAGTGACTGCATATAGGCTTGCACATTTTGGGGAATATTCAGAGGTGGAAACCTTCCGTGGGATTTAACGGGAATATATGGGAATTAACGGGAATATATGAGAATTAACGGAAATATATGCAAAATAATATTAATACCATTTAAATGTAGATGTTTTTTGCATTGGATATATTTATCATATCATATGGAGACAGAAACATAAACCTTTTACCTTATCATAAGTAGACATAATTGCAAATGATTAAATCCTTCCAATAGCAATAGAAAAAACTGATGAGATATGTTGGCACGACTGCCATATTGCATCTCCATCCCAAAGCCCTTGCTTGGAAGTGTACTTCTCCAGACTGCCAAGAACCTTGCCCTCATCCAGGCCAAGGTGGCGAGACACGGTAGCGATGAAACCATAGGCCTTGTTGATCTCTGTACCAGACAGCATATTTGGTGTCCAACATGTACGCTGCGGCATGTATGGGCTTCAGGCAGAAGTCTTCACACTTTTTGATGTATTTCAGAACTGCAGTTTTCTCTGGTTGGAGCAACAGTGAAGTGGGTAGGGCAGTACGGATTTCTTCTCTTACATCTGCAAGCAGAGTCTGAACATCAGACAGGATGGCATTGTCTCCCTCAATCCATGCAATGGCTACTGCTATAGGTTTCAGGAGTTTCAGGCTGCTTACCACTCTCTCCCAAAATACAGCATCCAGGAGGATCCTCTTGATGGGGCTGTCAATATCGGCAGACTGTGATATGGCCATTTCTTGGAGAGACTTCTTCCCCTCCAGGAGACATGTCAAACATGATGACAACACCACCCCAATGGGTGTTGCTGGGCAGCTTCAATGTGGTGCTCTTATTCTTCTCACTTTGCTTGGTGAGGTAGATTGCTGCTATAACATGATGACCCTTCACATACCTAACCATTTCCTTGGCTCTCTTGTAGAGTGTATCATTGTTTTCAGTGCAATGATGTCCTTGAGGATCAGATTCAATGCATGAGCAGCACAGCCAATGGGTGTGATGTGAGGGTAGGACTCCTTCACTTTAGACCAAGCAGCCTTCATGTTCGCAGCATTGTCTGTCACCAGTGCAAATACCTTCTGTGGTCCAAGGTCATTGATGACTGCCTTCAGCTCATCTGTAATGTAGATACCGGTGTGTCTGTTGTCCCTTGTGTCTGTGCTCTTGTAGAATACTGGTTGAGGGGTGGAGATGATGTAGTTAATTAATTCCTTGCCCACAAACATTTGACCACCCATCAGAGATGATTGCAATACAGTCTGCTTTCTCTATGATTTGCTTGACCTTCACTTGAACTCTGCATCTAGCAAATGAGTAGATAAGCATGTCTGGTTGGAGGGGTGTATGCTGGACGAAGAACATTCAGAAATCTCTTCCAATAAACATTGCCTGTGAGCATCAGAGGTGAACCAGTTGCATACACAGCTTGAGCAAGACATTCATCAGCATTTTTCTGACTACGTTTAAAAAAAAAATCTGATTCCAGGAGGACCATGAGCTGTTGCTATCGTTAAGGTGTCTGATTCATCATTTTCAGCTCAAATAGAAGTAGAGGGACTTTTGTCTTTGTTGCATTCTTCACATATGATTTGGCACAGTATTTGCAAATGTACACAGCTTTTCCTTCTACATTAGCTGCAGTGAAATGTCTCCACACATTAGATAGTGCCTGTGGCATTTTCCTGTAAAGATTAGAAAAGAATGAGTAAAAAAAACAAGAAATACAATTCAATGTACAGATGAATAGTTAAGCAGTTAGATTAAACAACACCTTTGTAAGATAAATGTTTTAAAATGAAACATGTATGGAAACAGGTGAATTAACATTCCTCAGTTAGCAGGCTCAAGTAAGCTAAAACCCACATGGTAGCAAAAACGAACTAGCAGAAATTGTTAACAAGTTAGAAAGGATTTAAACACACTTTGCTGTAGGTTACTATTTACTAGTTAACAAAAAATCATGTATGTCATATAAAATATATTCACACCACACAGTATTGTAATCAAACTTACCTGAAAGCATGTAGTCCGTGGTTCAGACAGTGTAGTACTGTGGGCTCAATAGCATCTCATTAGTGTGCAAGATCTTGAGAATCAGCTGTACATGTGATGGGAGAATGCACTGTGCATGCAGAGGGTTGTAATTCCATTGAATTGGGGATAGTTTAACCAAAATATGCCACAAGACCTAGAATTGCCTAATGTGTATCCCACAAAAAAAGGTTCACTGTTATAAGCTAACGTTTTAGATGAATTTAAGCAAAATTCCCCAAATTTCAGGGTTTCACTTGCCATGGAAAATTTCTGGAAAGTTTCCGACCCTGTGCAACACTAAATGCAAATCATAGACTGTTGTAATACCAGCTAAATCACTCAGCTGTTCATTTTACACCTTAACCACAATGAGCAGCCAGAACACATTCACCTGGAAAACAGTGGTAGACAGGCCCTATCATTCCTTGACTTGTTGCTGCATAGCATTAATAGGTGTGTTACAGTACAAGGTTAATGTGAGTGCAGCAGGGAGACCCAGGGGGACCTGTGCTGTTTGGGGAGGTCTGTTGACTGGCATTGTCTAGCTGGGCAGGGCCTGGGTCTGGGCTGTGAACATGCTGTGTCTGATTGGATCCAGCTCCTCCCAGCCCCTCTAGTGGAGAGAGACAGACACAGGAACAGGGGATACCTGTGGAATCACTAAGCTCCTCAATGGCTGCTCTGGTGCCCTGCCTGGGTCACACCTCGAGGCCCATTGTGAGGTAATGAAGTAATGAAGTGGCCCCAGGATGGTCGATGTAGAGGGAGAACAAGCTTTCCATCACATTGGACTGCAGCACATAAGATGGGATTGTGTAGCCTAGTAGTTTTTTAAAATTATTTTTATGTTATTTTCTCTTTTTCTTTCATGACATTTGTTTGAGCCTTTATCATTTGTAATGTTTATTTTCATCTATGTAAAGTACTTGTGCTCTCGAAAGCATAACCATACATATGAATATTAATATGTTCCTTTTTGGATTTACATAGTAGTTACACAGATGTAATATTTACATAGTATTAATGTTGCATGTGGACACACAACTTGTGGCTTTACACACCACTCTTGGGATGTAGACATGAAGCCATTGCGTTATGAACATAGTCAACCTTTGTAATAGGAGGTAAAATGTGTTTACTGTGGGGCCTTTGATAATTGCTGCAGTATTACTGTGGTACTCCTGGAGAATCAGGTCTGTGCATGTCCATTAGTGCCTTAGGACTTGAATCCAGGTACTTAACATGTGTGTCTGGAATGTCAAGATGAGTGGATGTTGAAAAAAGCATCACTTCACTCTGCAAAACAATGTTGTATATGAAGAGTCTGACTAAGGCTGACTAAGGCTGTCCCATGGTAAAGATGGTATTCTACACAAAATAACCCCACTTAACTTTCACACTTCACGTGTAGTCCCTCCAGAGCACATGAGCCAAGTGTTAAACACAATACGTTTAAATGCTTACATTCCAGCAGTTGTTCCTCGCTGTGGGACTCGGGCCTGTTGGCAATGAGCACAGTCTTCCCAAAGGGTAGGTCAAAGTCACACCTTCTTTAACTTCTTTTTGATTGTTTGCTGCTCTGAGCAGGCATCAGCAGGCCCTGAGAGTGTGTGTTTGTGTGTGTGAGAGAGTTGATGTCATGACTGAATTGAGTGCGATAACAGTGTATTAGATCCAGAGCAGTCATTGAGGTGTGCTAGTCTAAAGACTCCCCTGACTTGTTATTTCATGTCTAACGGCATGATGGGACTTTGTTTGAGTACCATTAACTTTCTACTGTGCATCCTGCTGTGTGTGTGTGTGTGTGTGTGTGTGTGTGTATATGTGTGTGTGTGTGTGTGTGTGTGTGTGTGTGTGTGTGTGTGTGTGTGTGTGTGTGTGTGTGTGTGTGTGTGTGTGTGTGTGTGTGTGTACATTCTTGCATGAATGTACACCTCTCAATTGATGTGTCTGTAGGGGTCCATTAACATTCCTGAATTTACTGGGATTGGTGGAACTGGGATTGGGGACTTGCTCCAACCCAGATCCACCATGTTAATGGATGTGAATGTGTTTCCATTGACCTGTGGTGTGCTGAGAGCCACACGTTTGGTATTTTAAGCTTGATCTTTTTGTTGTGCGGTTAATTAGCTGGCCAGCCATCATTTTCACATTGCAGTCCCAATGGAGAGCTAGAGAGTGTGAGGAGTCTTTACTGCCGTCTGACAGCTTGGAGGGCCCACTCCATCCTGTCTTAATAGTCTTGTGCTAGCTACATACTAAATAGTGTTTACATACTAAATAGTGTGGCAGTGGTTATATATTGCTTTCAATATATTGCTATATATAGTATACTGTTACAATACATTACTGATGATATATTTATTATTCAGACAATATTGCTTGTCACAGAAGGCTCTACATGGTATTCTTTGTATTGCATTATATTGTGTGTAATAGTGGTATGGTGTATAAAGGGTTGGTAACCCTGTAGTGGTGTGTTAACCTGGTGTAAAGGATAAGAATACAAGGCAGTAGGCCACTGACCCCCTGGCTCCTCTACAGCCCATCATTATATCCTGCTTGACCCAACAACAACAAAAACTAAAAACTGCCTGTTGCTCAAACGTCACCGTATTGGTGACGTCCGTACCAATTTATTTTCTAGTTATAATGACATAAAATGTAAGAATCAGTTTAATGTTCCTCATCAATCAAGACAAGCATTTATGTTGCATTGATCTATTTACTGGAAAAGTTCAGTCAATTTTAGATTGTAGATTCGCACTCTAGAGGAAATTGGGTAACTCTCGGACGGTTTGTGTGTGTGTATATGTCTGTTTTTGTGATCTGCGCTGAGCTGGAACAGAGTGGAGTGACTGTCAAATTATGTAACCGTGTTAGATAACTCTGTTGGCTTTTCTCTTAAACATGGAGGAAATCAGATCGTATCTGAGAGGATCGATTTTTGGCAGATTTGTCAGCTGTTGAATGTGTTTAGCATGTGGTGTTCATGTTGAGTACAGCAAAAAATGACAATGCTTTAAAGAAATCGCATGATTATTGGAATTAAGGAATAATTAGTTCGTATTTTTACGAGAACAATTATGGCACACCAAATAGGTTTCTTTAAATGAAGAGTTTAATTCCGAAACGCTATATATCCATTTTCAGAAATGTTAATAAATTAGCTTTTATTATTTGTTTAAAATCTATCACTTAATAGTTTAATTTTAGAAAGACAAATAATAATCATGTTTTTTTTGCAAAATGCCATATGTCCGCCTCACTCTGAGAGAAATAAGAAGTACTGCTAGACACAGTAAAATTTTACAAATAACCACATTTTTAATACAATGTAATATCAATATAAAAATGTAATGAAACATTTAAATAATTCAATACAGTAATATGAGAACTGTATGTAAAACATTTACATTTGACATTTTATTATTTAGCAGATGCTCTTATCCAGGGAGACTTACAGTAAGTGCATTCATCTTAAGGCCAGTCACCACACTCTAAACAGGGGATTTTATTCCCTCAACCATATCACAATCAACTTTTACCAGTTGAATGTAGATACAAATATAATACTTTTTTGTATTACAACTTTTCTGAAATATTGTATTAAAATATGCAAATGAGGCTATATCATTAAATATGCTGGATTAAGTCAGCCTAAATATTTCGTTTTCATTTTGTTAAGACACTCCAGAACCGGATTTAGTCAGAGCAGAAAGGAGAAACATACTTTTTAAAATATTGTTGATCTGTAAAATGTATGTACAACATGTACAAAAAATGCATTTGGGAAAATAGAATAAAACATTTACAACATATCAACAATTCCCTCTGGCCAAGTCTTGAAAATATATCTAAGGATAAACACACAAAAGTTGGTGAATGCAGATGCTTCTGCAGCTGAGTAAAAGTAGATGGTGTGTGGGAAGAGTCTGAATTTCTGGAAATGGCAGTTAAAGACAAGTACACTGCATTTAGACTACCAAACGCCAAACACCTACATCTCCATCACTTCAAAGTAAGTTACTACATATAGTACAGTTTGTTACATTCTCTATGTGTGTGCATGTGTGTGTGTGTGTGTGCGTGTCTCTCTCCCTCTCTCTCTCTCTGTCTCTCTCTCTCTCTCTCTCTCTCTCTCTCTCTCTCTCTCTCTCTCTCTCTCTCTCTCTCTCTCTCTCTCTCTCTCTCTCTCTCTCTCGCTCTCTCTCATGATGGGAGATGTGCAACAGGTTTGAAGCAGTGACATGCCATGCAATAGGAGAATGATCATGGCAGCATGGATGGTGATATGAATAAAATAACATTAGCTCTCGTTATGGGGACTCCATAGATCTGTGTGTGTGTGTGAGAGAGAGAGAGAGAGAGAGAGTGAGAGAGAAAGAGAGAGAGAGAGAGAGAGAGAGAGAGAGAGAGAGAGAGAGAGAGAGGTGTGATGTGGAAGTCTCATTGGTTTGTATTTGGTGCCTCTTGCCTGGTAGGCTTCCCATGCCAGCTTTTTAGCCCATAAGACAATAACATGATCGACTAACCTCTAGTTCTTCCATGCTGCTTGTTTGATCAGAGACACATTTCTATGAAGGGGATAAAACAGACTAAACTAAACATACAGTGGCTTGCGAAAGTATTCACCCCCCTTGGCATTTTTCCTATTTTGTTGCCTTACAACCTGGAATTAAATTTGATTTTTGGGGGGTTTGTATCATTTTATTTTAACATGCCTACCACTTTGAAGATGCAAAATATTGTTTTATTGTGAAACAAACAAGAAATAAGACAAAAAAATAATTTGCGCATGCATAACTATTCACCCCCCAAAGTCAATACTTTGTAGAGCCACCTTTTGCAGAAATTACAGCTGCAAGTCTCTTGGGGTATGTCTCTATAAGCTTGGCACATCTAGCCACTGGGATTTTTGCCCATTCTTCAAAGCAAAACTGCTCCAGCTCCTTCAAGTTGGATGGGTTCCACTGGTGTACAGCAATCGTTAAGTCATACCACAGATTCTCAATTGGATTGAGGTCTGGGCTTTGACTAGACCATTCCAAGACATTTAAATGTTTCCCCTTAAACCACTCGAGTGTTGCTTTAGCAGTATGCTTAGGGACATTGTCCTGCTGGAAGGTGAACCTCCGTCCCAGTCTAAAATCTCTGAAACAGGTTTCCCTCAAGAATGTCCCTGTATTTAGTGGCATCCATCATTCTTTCAATTCTGACCAGTTTCCCAGTCCCTGCCGATGAAAAGGATGGTGTGCTCGGGGTGATGAGAGGTGTTGGGTTTGCTGCAGACATAGCTTTGTCCTTGATGCCAAAAAGCTACATTTTAGTCTCATCTGACCAGAGTACCTTCTTCCATATGTTTGGGGAGTCTCCTTTTGGCGAACACCAAACCTGTTTGCTTATTTTTTTCTTTAAGCAACGGCTGGCCACTCTTCTGTAAAGCCCAGCTCTGTGGAGTGTATGGCTTAAAGTGGTCCTATGGACAGATACTCCAATCTCTCCGCTGTGGAGCTTTGCAGTTCCTTCAGGGTTATCTTTGGTCTCTTTGTTGCGTCTCTGATTAATGCCCTCCTTGCCTGGTCCGTGAGTTTTGGTGGGAGGTCCTCTGATATTTTTTTATAACCCAACCCTGATCTGTACTTCTCCACCACTTTGTCCCTGACCTGTTTGGAGAGCTCTTTGGTCTTCATGGTGCCGCTTGCTAGGTGGTGCCCCTTGCTTAGTGGTGTTGCAGACTCTGGGGCCTTTCAGAAAAGGTGTATATATATACTGAGATCATGTGACAGATCATGTGACACTTAGCACACAGGTGGACTTTATTTAACTAATTATGTGACTTCTGAAGGTAATTGGTTGCACCAGATTATTTAGGGGATTCATAGCAAAGGGGGTGAATACATATGCACACACCACTTTTCCGTTATTTATTTTTTATTTTCATTTCACTTCACCATTTTGGATTATTTTATGTATGTCCATTACATAAAAATCCATTTAAATTACAGGTTGTAATGCAACCCTTAGTGCTAACCCTTATTCAGGAGAGGAAAGCCAGGGGTTGTGTGTAATGTGACTCCCCCTGGTCCAGAATGGTGGCTTGTGGCTCTGAGTAGCGGGAGGGAACAGACCCCCTCCATTTCTCCTCTCCACTCTGCTCTCTGCCGCCTGACTGACTCACTCACACAACTATGTAAGAGCTCTGGCTCGCTACCCTAATTGACTCCAGATTTCCCCCTTTCCCTCCTTTTCCTCCATTTCCTCCTCCTCCTCCTCCTCCTCCTCCTCCTCCTCCTCCTCCTCCTCCTCCTCCTCCTCCTCCTCCTCCTCCTCCTCCTCCTCCTCTGTCCCTCCTCCTTTAATCTGGGTCTCTGTGCCTGATGTGTCTGTGCAGGATCTTTGTCTGGGGCACCCACCCTATCCATCTGTAGGCTTCAAACGCAGGGTGAAAGGTCTTGACTGTGGGTCGAGCCTGACAGATGAGACAGCCCTTGTAGTGGCAGGACAGTACACAACAGAATTTCGCCCTTCTGGTACCTCCTTAAGTCATCTCCCTACGCTGTTTCCTCCTAGGTCGGAACCATAAAACGTCCATCTGAATGATTCCTATCAAAACTATGTTGTTTATAATAAAACTATTTAGCGAGCCTCAATAGCTACATAACTGTTTGGCAATGACAGCATAGCTGTGTGCTATCCCATTCCAGGAAAACTTTCAGAAACGTTTCGAACCACTACATCAAACTCAAAACATGGGAGAGGGAAGTTATTTTTTGACATTGCAGCGGGGCAGCGTTGTGGAGTGTCACAGAAACACTCTGACAATGTTTCCTGCTAGTTTGTAGGGCCCGAGGAGGAGGAGGAGGAAGAAGAGAGAAAGAGGGAGAGAGGGAGATAGAGAGAGAGGGAGAGACAGAGAAGAGATGGTGAGAGAGAGGTGGTTGTTCCACCATGCATTTGAGAAAAGCTGCATTCGCAGCAACAACTGGGGAACGAGCCAGAAAGAACAGATGCTCACAGGAGCGGCTGCTAGCCTGTTTCTGTGGAGAGAGAGAGGGAGAGGGGGAGAGAACGCGAGACAGAGAAAGAGAGCGAGATAGAGATACGATAGGACAACTCTTGCTGGGGGGGGTCTATGCTGTTGCAGCTGGACCTCTATGTCTGTAGTGTTGATGTCAGAGGCAGAGGGGTGGAGGGTGTGTGTGTGTGTAGTGTGTTTGTGGTGGGGGGTTGAGGTGATGTTGAAGGATGCTCCATGACCCCTGGGGGGGGGGGGGGCTCAGCTCCCCATGTCTTGAACCCTGTGACGTGAGGGGCCGTGGGCAGAGTGTCCGCCACCCGAGCCATCTGGACAGCCAATACCATCAAACTGCCCTTCATCTCCTCACAGATCTAGTCCAATATGCGTCATTAGTACTCCAAACACTCTCATCTGAACCAAACACACGTGCTAAAGAGAGAGCTATACAGAGAGGGAGAGAAAGATAAAGAGAGATAGTGAGTGTCTTCGTTGCCGAGGCGCTGGGGAAAGCCTGGCGAGAGATCAAATCCCCAGTTAATTCCCGTTGGAAATTAAAAAGCAAAGTGGTGGATTTTGGAGGCCCAATGGATCTCAGTGACGTTGTTGTCGTCAGCGCCTCTGGCCGTGTGCCAGCAGCCACTGCTTTCTCACCGTCTCTCTGTCAGGGGAGCACCGCTCTGTTTGCTCTGCACTCGATTGTTTGCTGGTTTAGGCCTCGCTGCTGTTGAGCTCAGTGTTGAAGAGCTGGTGGATCACACACCGGAGTGGAGTGGGAGTTCCTCTCTTCTTTTCGTCTTCTTCTCTCTGCCTCTCCTTCTCTCCCTCCGTCTACAGGGCCGTCCAGAACCATTTACAGCCCCCCCCCCCCCATCCTTTGGACAGCTTTGCTTTTTTAAGTGGTTGTCTGGTGCTTGTTACATCACTGGGCTGTTGTGTAGCCAGTTACCCAGGGCCGCTGCCAAAGGGATATACAGTCACCACATACATTTTGGTGACAGTACCTGTGTTGTCCTGCCTCTATACATACAGTCCTCCTGTTATACATCGACTCATATTAGAATAGTGTTCCAACACTGTTCTCCACTTTGGAATTTAAAGCCACGGATCCTATTGTAATCCTAAACCCAACCCTAACTTGTAATACATTTCGCCATGTCTTTTTATAAGCTCATGTAACAATTACAAGTTAGTCAGTACCAAGTTAGTCAGTACCAAGTTAGTCAGTACCAAGTTAGTCAGTACCAAGTTAGTCAGTACCAAGTTAGTCAGTACCAAGTTAGTCAGTACCAAGTTAGTCAGTACAGGCTTAAATAGACATGACGGTAGGATGAAATGTCATATACATCCATAAATGACAGTTCCTACTCTGCTTAATTTTATCTGCTTGATACACTCATTTTGTATGGAGTCTAAGTGGTCACACATGGTCAGAGCCTAACATCCATTAAAGTTAGGAGATTTTGAGGATCCAATGAGATTATTATTCAGAGCTGCATCTTCTCTGTGAAGTCAAAACCCCAGCATGGGTCTTTATCCCAGGGGGAACATTACACACCTGTGCATTGTCTGCTTACATGTGGGAACTCTAGATACTCCCTCCCTCCACACACACACACACACACACACACACACACACACACACACACACACACACACACACACAAACACACATCGTGGCACGGTGTGTACTGCCCCATTACCCTTCCTGGTAATCTGCTGTAATGGCGTTGTCAGCCCGTTAGTGAATGAGGGGTCTCACACTGACACGCCCACCCATGAGATATGAGCCTCTCTATCTATCTATCTATCTATCTATCTATCTATCTATCTATCTATCTATCTATCTATCTATCTATCTATCTATCTATCTATCTATCTATCTATCTATCTATCTATCTATCTATCTATCTATCTATCTATCTATCTATCTATCTATCTATCTATCTATCATCTATCTATTTCTCTCTCTCTCTCTCTTTCTCGCTCTCTCGCTCTCTCTCTCTCCTCCCCTCCCTCCTACATCTGTTTAGACCTACAGTAGTGTACGGCTAGTCATTAATAAAGCTACTGTGTGTCGTACATACTCACACACACGTACACACACACGCACGCGTGCACACGTCTGTGCCCAGCCAGAGACATAGACAGACACACCGCCAGACGCTGGCTCTATCGATCGAAGAAAAATGAGTGCAGGAGAGAGAGACAGAGAGCACACCTACCCAACCCCCCACCTCCCTTTCCCTGTCCTCTCCAAGTGCTCCAGGAAACTGCCTAATAGTGAACTCTGTCTCTCTCTGTCTCTCTCTCTCTCTCTCTCTCTCTCTCTCTCTCTCTCTCTCTCTCTCTCTCTCTCTCTCTCTCTCTCTCTCTCTCTCTCTCTCTCTCTCTCTCTCTCTGTAGCCTGGATAAATAGCATCTTTGTGTGTAGTAGTATGTGGCCAGTGGACACTCCCCCTAGTGACGGTGTTCAGCAAATGCAGTCAGACAGGAAGAAAGAGTGGGAGATTGAGGACAGAGGGACAGAGTGAAGGAGAATTTGAGAAATAGGAAGAGAGAGAGAGTGGAAGGCGAAAGATAGAAGCAATGGTAGAGGGGAAGGTAGGAAAGAGAGAGAGATCGAGGAAGAAAGAAAGAGAGACAGAAAGAGAGAAAGAGAGAGACAGAGAGAAAGAGTGAGAGTGAGAGGGTGAGAGCTGCTGCGACCCAGTTCCATCACAGCTTATTTGTGTTTGAGCAGAGCAGCATTGTGGCGACAGGGGCGGGACATATGAAATAAACATGTGCTTGCACTGGGAGTGAAGCCATCACAAACTGTAGCAACACTTATTCACTACACACAACACACACTTATACAGTACCAGTCAAAAGTTTGGACACTCATTCAAGGGCTTTTCTTTATTTTTGCTATTTTCTACATTGTAGAGTAATAGTGAAGACAAACTATGAAGTAACACATATGGAATCATGTAGTAACCAAAATATATTTTATATTTTAGATTCTTCAAAGTAGCCACCCTTTGCCTTGATGACAGCTTTGCACACTCTTGGCATTCTCTCAACCAGCTTCACCTGGAATGCTTTTCCAACAGTCTTGAAGAACTTCCCACATATGCTGAGCACTTGTTGGCTGCTTTTGCTTCACTCTGCGGCCCAACTCATCCCTAACAATCTCAATTGGGTTGAGGTCGGGTGATTGATTTACCAAATAGGGCTATCTTCTGTATACCACCCCTACCTTGTCACAACAAAACTGATTGGCTCAAACGCATTCAGAAGAAAGAAATTCCACAAATTAACTTTTAACAAGGCACACCTGTTAATTGAAATGCATTCTAGGTGACTACCTCATGAAGCTGGTTGAGAGAAAGCCAAGAGTGTGCAAAGCTGTCATCAAATCTCAAATTTAAAATATATTTTGATTTGTTTTTGGTTACTTCATGATTCCATTTGTGTTATTTAATAGTTTCTATGTCTTCACTATTATTCTACAATGTAGAAAATAGTACAAATAAAGAAAAACCCTTGAATGAGTAGGTTCCAAACTTTTGACTGGTACTGTATATATGTACACACACATACAAATCGGTGGCATACCACAGTTTTGCGGGGTCCCCCTGCAAGGTCTAAACAAGCCCCCCAAAAAATGTTTTCCTGAAATTCTAAACATATTGCCATGGGGCAGGGAGAAAAATGTGAAGTTTATAGCTAATCTCATGATATTCTACACATTTTGCAATGAGGATGAGATTATTTGGATTTTTAAAGCACATTTCCTGCAATTATAGACATATTGCCATTGGGCATAGAGAAACTTGCAGTTTTACAGCTAATCTCATGATATTCTACACATTTTGCAATGAGGCTGAGATAATTTAGTATTTTTAAAGCAAATATCCTGCAATTACACACATATTGCCATTGGGCAGAGAGAAACGTGCAGTTGTATAGCTACTCTCATGCTATTCTATACATTTTGTAATGAGCCTGAGAGAATTTAGCATATTTAAAGGTAATTTCCTGCAATTATACACATATTGCCATGGGTGGAGAGAGAAATGTGCAGTTTTATATTTAATCTCTTTTACTCATTTTGCCATGAGGCTGAGAGAATATATTGCTGTTTTAAAGTTATTTTCCTGCAATTGTACAGATATTGCCATGGGACAGAGAGAACATTTAGCAGTTTTATAGCTAATGTCATGCTATTCTGGGGCGGGGGGCGACATCCTTGTGGGGGCTGCAGTGTTGTGTGGTATGCCAGTGCCACGGATACATGCACACGCACACACCCACGCACACACACACGCACGCACACACACACACACACACACACACACACATGCAGCACACACAACATGAATGAGTCCATTCACACAGACAAGTTCACCCAGCATGATACAAATACTGTTACACACAAAACAACTCAAAGGTGCAAACAAAGTGACACAGTTATCATGCACAAGGAAACATCATATCAAACTTCCACTCAGTTCAATTTACACCCACATCTTGAGCACACAGAAACACAAACATGCCTCTTCCCTTTTCTCTCTCATTCTCCTTATCTGTGTCATCTGACACACACACACACACACACACACACACACACACACACACACACACACACACACACACACACACACACACACACACACACACACACACACTGATATAGAGGCAACCTTGACGGTTATCATCCTCAGCTGAAGTTGTGAGGTGGTGCTCTCTCCACCTCTCAGGAGTCTGCTGAAGACCTAATGAGGCCCTACTGAGAGGACCAGAGACAACACTCATTTAGATGAGGGTCTATACGTTTCACCTCACCACACTTCAACTCTTCAAGCACACCAATCACATACCATGGCGGTGACTTGTTGCTACTCCGCAGCTGTTTGTCAAACATAAACGCCACAGGTCCCGTAAGGATTTGAATATTTCA